>OX377205.1:12410563-12502192 GCA_947396885.1 Heligmosomoides polygyrus polygyrus
CTTCCCCTCCAGGGACCAAAGACTCTTCTACGGTGTTGCAATTTTTTTCACAGTGTTCCGCATTTTTTTTTTCTGCTCTTGGACTGCAGCTGATCGATGTGAGTCTGACAGAGATCATGGGGTGGGAGCCGCCTTCTCCACAGGAGGACTGCAGTCTTAACAGGGCCGCGCGAACGCAGCCCCCCCACACAAAAATTTAGCTGTTGGCTAACTTCAACTCGAAGCTGCCACACGGGTCAGCCCGCGCTAAAGTGCAATGCGTGGGCCTCACCATGGAGGTCCCGCCTTCCTGATCGCGAGAGCCTCCCAGCCAGGTAAGTTTATGAGCGATCGGCGAACGCGAGCCGTTGCGACCCTGCAGCGTATCTGGCGCAAGTTTGCCAGTGGAAGCTTAACATAGGAAAACGGCTATCGCGGTGCGCTGAAAAGGGACGGCGGCGGGGAAAAGAGTTGTGGGGGAGCGCGAGCGACGGTGAGGGCCAGCTGGCCCACAGAAGAGAAAGAAGATGGACCATCCTCCACCGACCGAACCAGGGATCAGAGATGCAAGAAAACGAATAGGAACCATCCATCCCCTTCCCCTCCAGGGACCAAAGACTCTTCTACGGTGTTGCAATTTTTTTTTCACAGTGTTCCGCATTTTTTTTCTGCTCTTGGACTGCAGCTGATCGATGTGAGTCCGACAGAGATCATGGGGTGGGAGCCGCCTTCTCCACAGGAGGACTGCAGTCTTAACAGGGCCGCGCGAACGCAGCCCCCCACACAAAAATTTAGCTGTTGGCTAACTTCAACTCGAAGCTGCCACACGGGTCAGCCCGCGCTAAAGTGCAATGCGTGGGCCTCACCATGGAGGTCCCGCCTTCCTGATCGCGAGAGCCTCCCAGCCAGGTAAGTTTATGAGCGATCGGCGAACGCGAGCCGTTGCGACCCTGCAGCGTATCTGGCGCAAGTTTGCCAGTGGAAGCTTAACATAGGAAAACGGCTATCGCGGTGCGCTGAAAAGGGACGGCGGCGGGGAAAAGAGTTGTGGGGGAGCGCGAGCGACGGTGAGGGCCAGCTGGCCCACAGAAGAGAAAGAAGATGGACCATCCTCCACCGAACGAACCAGGGATCAGAGATGCAAGAAACGAATAGGAACCATCCATCCCCTTCCCCTCCAGGGACCAAAGACTCTTCTACGGTGTTGCAATTTTTTTTCACAGTGTTCCGCATTTTTTTTTTCTGCTCTTGGACTGCAGCTGATCGATGTGAGTCTGACAGAGATCATGGGGTGGGAGCCGCCTTCTCCACAGGAGGACTGCAGTCTTAACAGGGCCGCGCGAACGCAGCCCCCCACACAAAAATTTAGCTGTTGGCTAACTTCAACTCGAAGCTGCCACACGGGTCAGCCCGCGCTAAAGTGCAATGCGTGGGCCTCACCATGGAGGTCCCGCCTTCCTGATCGCGAGAGCCTCCCAGCCAGGTAAGTTTATGAGCGATCGGCGAACGCGAGCCGTTGCGACCCTGCAGCGTATCTGGCGCAAGTTTGCCAGTGGAAGCTTAACATAGGAAAACGGCTATCGCGGTGCGCTGAAAAGGGACGGCGGCGGGGAAAAGAGTTGTGGGGGAGCGCGAGCGACGGTGAGGGCCAGCTGGCCCACAGAAGAGAAAGAAGATGGACCATCCTCCACCGAACGAACCAGGGATCAGAGATGCAAGAAAACGAATAGGAACCATCCATCCCCTTCCCCTCCAGGGACCAAAGACTCTTCTACGGTGTTGCAATTTTTTTCACAGTGTTCCGCATTTTTTTTTTCTGCTCTTGGACTGCAGCTGATCGATGTGAGTCTGACAGAGATCATGGGGTGGGAGCCGCCTTCTCCACAGGAGGACTGCAGTCTTAACAGGGCCGCGCGAACGCAGCCCCCCACACAAAAATTTAGCTGTTGGCTAACTTCAACTCGAAGCTGCCACACGGGTCAGCCCGCGCTAAAGTGCAATGCGTGGGCCTCACCATGGAGGTCCCGCCTTCCTGATCGCGAGAGCCTCCCAGCCAGGTAAGTTTATGAGCGATCGGCGAACGCGAGCCGTTGCGACCCTGCAGCGTATCTGGCGCAAGTTTGCCAGTGGAAGCTTAACATAGGAAAACGGCTATCGCGGTGCGCTGAAAAGGGACGGCGGCGGGGAAAAGAGTTGTGGGGGAGCGCGAGCGACGGTGAGGGCCAGCTGGCCCACAGAAGAGAAAGAAGATGGACCATCCTCCACCGAACGAACCAGGGATCAGAGATGCAAGAAAACGAATAGGAACCATCCATCCCCTTCCCCTCCAGGGACCAAAGACTCTTCTACGGTGTTGCAATTTTTTTTCACAGTGTTCCGCATTTTTTTTTTCTGCTCTTGGACTGCAGCTGATCGATGTGAGTCTGACAGAGATCATGGGGTGGGAGCCGCCTTCTCCACAGGAGGACTGCAGTCTTAACAGGGCCGCGCGAACGCAGCCCCCCACACAAAAATTTAGCTGTTGGCTAACTTCAACTCGAAGCTGCCACACGGGTCAGCCCGCGCTAAAGTGCAATGCGTGGGCCTCACCATGGAGGTCCCGCCTTCCTGATCGCGAGAGCCTCCCAGCCAGGTAAGTTTATGAGCGATCGGCGAACGCGAGCCGTTGCGACCCTGCAGCGTATCTGGCGCAAGTTTGCCAGTGGAAGCTTAACATAGGAAAACGGCTATCGCGGTGCGCTGAAAAGGGACGGCGGCGGGGAAAAGAGTTGTGGGGGAGCGCGAGCGACGGTGAGGGCCAGCTGGCCCACAGAAGAGAAAGAAGATGGACCATCCTCCACCGAACGAACCAGGGATCAGAGATGCAAGAAAACGAATAGGAACCATCCATCCCCTTCCCCTCCAGGGACCAAAGACTCTTCTACGGTGTTGCAATTTTTTTTCACAGTGTTCCGCATTTTTTTTTTCTGCTCTTGGACTGCAGCTGATCGATGTGAGTCTGACAGAGATCATGGGGTGGGAGCCGCCTTCTCCACAGGAGGACTGCAGTCTTAACAGGGCCGCGCGAACGCAGCCCCCCACACAAAAATTTAGCTGATTGGCTAACTTCAACTCGAAGCTGCCACACGGGTCAGCCCGCGCTAAAGTGCAATGCGTGGGCCTCACCATGGAGGTCCCGCCTTCCTGATCGCGAGAGCCTCCCAGCCAGGTAAGTTTATGAGCGATCGGCGAACGCGAGCCGTTGCGACCCTGCAGCGTATCTGGCGCAAGTTTGCCAGTGGAAGCTTAACATAGGAAAACGGCTATCGCGGTGCGCTGAAAAGGGACGGCGGCGGGGAAAAGAGTTGTGGGGGAGCGCGAGCGACGGTGAGGGCCAGCTGGCCCACAGAAGAGAAAGAAGATGGACCATCCTCCACCGAACGAACCAGGGATCAGAGATGCAAGAAAACGAATAGGAACCATCCATCCCCTTCCCCTCCAGGGACCAAAGACTCTTCTACGGTGTTGCAATTTTTTTTCACAGTGTTCCGCATTTTTTTTTTCTGCTCTTGGACTGCAGCTGATCGATGTGAGTCTGACAGAGATCATGGGGTGGGAGCCGCCTTCTCCACAGGAGGACTGCAGTCTTAACAGGGCCGCGCGAACGCAGCCCCCCACACAAAAATTTAGCTGTTGGCTAACTTCAACTCGAAGCTGCCACACGGGTCAGCCCGCGCTAAAGTGCAATGCGTGGGCCTCACCATGGAGGTCCCGCCTTCCTGATCGCGAGAGCCTCCCAGCCAGGTAAGTTTATGAGCGATCGGCGAACGCGAGCCGTTGCGACCCTGCAGCGTATCTGGCGCAAGTTTGCCAGTGGAAGCTTAACATAGGAAAACGGCTATCGCGGTGCGCTGAAAAGGGACGGCGGCGGGGAAAAGAGTTGTGGGGGAGCGCGAGCGACGGTGAGGGCCAGCTGGCCCACAGAAGAGAAAGAAGATGGACCATCCTCCACCGAACGAACCAGGGATCAGAGATGCAAGAAAACGAATAGGAACCATCCATCCCCTTCCCCTCCAGGGACCAAAGACTCTTCTACGGTGTTGCAATTTTTTTTCACAGTGTTCCGCATTTTTTTTTCTGCTCTTGGACTGCAGCTGATCGATGTGAGTCTGACAGAGATCATGGGGTGGGAGCCGCCTTCTCCACAGGAGGACTGCAGTCTTAACAGGGCCGCGCGAACGCAGCCCCCCACACAAAAATTTAGCTGTTGGCTAACTTCAACTCGAAGCTGCCACACGGGTCAGCCCGCGCTAAAGTGCAATGCGTGGGCCTCACCATGGAGGTCCCGCCTTCCTGATCGCGAGAGCCTCCCAGCCAGGTAAGTTTATGAGCGATCGGCGAACGCGAGCCGTTGCGACCCTGCAGCGTATCTGGCGCAAGTTTGCCAGTGGAAGCTTAACATAGGAAAACGGCTATCGCGGTGCGCTGAAAAGGGACGGCGGCGGGGAAAAGAGTTGTGGGGGAGCGCGAGCGACGGTGAGGGCCAGCTGGCCCACAGAAGAGAAAGAAGATGGACCATCCTCCACCGAACGAACCAGGGATCAGAGATGCAAGAAAACGAATAGGAACCATCCATCCCCTTCCCCTCCAGGGACCAAAGACTCTTCTACGGTGTTGCAATTTTTTTTCACAGTGTTCCGCATTTTTTTTTTCTGCTCTTGGACTGCAGCTGATCGATGTGAGTCTGACAGAGATCATGGGGTGGGAGCCGCCTTCTCCACAGGAGGACTGCAGTCTTAACAGGGCCGCGCGAACGCAGCCCCCCACACAAAAATTTAGCTGTTGGCTAACTTCAACTCGAAGCTGCCACACGGGTCAGCCCGCGCTAAAGTGCAATGCGTGGGCCTCACCATGGAGGTCCCGCCTTCCTGATCGCGAGAGCCTCCCAGCCAGGTAAGTTTATGAGCGATCGGCGAACGCGAGCCGTTGCGACCCTGCAGCGTATCTGGCGCAAGTTTGCCAGTGGAAGCTTAACATAGGAAAACGGCTATCGCGGTGCGCTGAAAAGGGACGGCGGCGGGGAAAAGAGTTGTGGGGGAGCGCGAGCGACGGTGAGGGCCAGCTGGCCCACAGAAGAGAAAGAAGATGGACCATCCTCCACCGAACGAACCAGGGATCAGAGATGCAAGAAAACGAATAGGAACCATCCATCCCCTTCCCCTCCAGGGACCAAAGACTCTTCTACGGTGTTGCAATTTTTTTTCACAGTATTCCGCATTTTTTTTTTCTGCTCTTGGACTGCAGCTGATCGATGTGAGTCTGACAGAGATCATGGGGTGGGAGCCGCCTTCTCCACAGGAGGACTGCAGTCTTAACAGGGCCGCGCGAACGCAGCCCCCCACACAAAAATTTAGCTGTTGGCTAACTTCAACTCGAAGCTGCCACACGGGTCAGCCCGCGCTAAAGTGCAATGCGTGGGCCTCACCATGGAGGTCCCGCCTTCCTGATCGCGAGAGCCTCCCAGCCAGGTAAGTTTATGAGCGATCGGCGAACGCGAGCCGTTGCGACCCTGCAGCGTATCTGGCGCAAGTTTGCCAGTGGAAGCTTAACATAGGAAAACGGCTATCGCGGTGCGCTGAAAAGGGACGGCGGCGGGGAAAAGAGTTGTGGGGGAGCGCGAGCGACGGTGAGGGCCAGCTGGCCCACAGAAGAGAAAGAAGATGGACCATCCTCCACCGAACGAACCAGGGATCAGAGATGCAAGAAAACGAATAGGAACCATCCATCCCCTTCCCCTCCAGGGACCAAAGACTCTTCTACGGTGTTGCAATTTTTTTTCACAGTGTTCCGCATTTTTTTTTTCTGCTCTTGGACTGCAGCTGATCGATGTGAGTCTGACAGAGATCATGGGGTGGGAGCCGCCTTCTCCACAGGAGGACTGCAGTCTTAACAGGGCCGCGCGAACGCAGCCCCCCACACAAAAATTTAGCTGTTGGCTAACTTCAACTCGAAGCTGCCACACGGGTCAGCCCGCGCTAAAGTGCAATGCGTGGGCCTCACCATGGAGGTCCCGCCTTCCTGATCGCGAGAGCCTCCCAGCCAGGTAAGTTTATGAGCGATCGGCGAACGCGAGCCGTTGCGACCCTGCAGCGTATCTGGCGCAAGTTTGCCAGTGGAAGCTTAACATAGGAAAACGGCTATCGCGGTGCGCTGAAAAGGGACGGCGGCGGGGAAAAGAGTTGTGGGGGAGCGCGAGCGACGGTGAGGGCCAGCTGGCCCACAGAAGAGAAAGAAGATGGACCATCCTCCACCGAACGAACCAGGGATCAGAGATGCAAGAAAACGAATAGGAACCATCCATCCCCTTCCCCTCCAGGGACCAAAGACTCTTCTACGGTGTTGCAATTTTTTTTCACAGTGTTCCGCATTTTTTTTTTCTGCTCTTGGACTGCAGCTGATCGATGTGAGTCTGACAGAGATCATGGGGTGGGAGCCGCCTTCTCCACAGGAGGACTGCAGTCTTAACAGGGCCGCGCGAACGCAGCCCCCCACACAAAAATTTAGCTGTTGGCTAACTTCAACTCGAAGCTGCCACACGGGTCAGCCCGCGCTAAAGTGCAATGCGTGGGCCTCACCATGGAGGTCCCGCCTTCCTGATCGCGAGAGCCTCCCAGCCAGGTAAGTTTATGAGCGATCGGCGAACGCGAGCCGTTGCGACCCTGCAGCGTATCTGGCGCAAGTTTGCCAGTGGAAGCTTAACATAGGAAAACGGCTATCGCGGTGCGCTGAAAAGGGACGGCGGCGGGGAAAAGAGTTGTGGGGGAGCGCGAGCGACGGTGAGGGCCAGCTGGCCCACAGAAGAGAAAGAAGATGGACCATCCTCCACCGAACGAACCAGGGATCAGAGATGCAAGAAAACGAATAGGAACCATCCATCCCCTTCCCCTCCAGGGACCAAAGACTCTTCTACGGTGTTGCAATTTTTTTTCACAGTGTTCCGCATTTTTTTTTTCTGCTCTTGGACTGCAGCTGATCGATGTGAGTCTGACAGAGATCATGGGGTGGGAGCCGCCTTCTCCACAGGAGGACTGCAGTCTTAACAGGGCCGCGCGAACGCAGCCCCCCACACAAAAATTTAGCTGTTGGCTAACTTCAACTCGAAGCTGCCACACGGGTCAGCCCGCGCTAAAGTGCAATGCGTGGGCCTCACCATGGAGGTCCCGCCTTCCTGATCGCGAGAGCCTCCCAGCCAGGTAAGTTTATGAGCGATCGGCGAACGCGAGCCGTTGCGACCCTGCAGCGTATCTGGCGCAAGTTTGCCAGTGGAAGCTTAACATAGGAAAACGGCTATCGCGGTGCGCTGAAAAGGGACGGCGGCGGGGAAAAGAGTTGTGGGGGAGCGCGAGCGACGGTGAGGGCCAGCTGGCCCACAGAAGAGAAAGAAGATGGACCATCCTCCACCGAACGAACCAGGGATCAGAGATGCAAGAAAACGAATAGGAACCATCCATCCCCTTCCCCTCCAGGGACCAAAGACTCTTCTACGGTGTTGCAATTTTTTTTCACAGTGTTCCGCATTTTTTTTTTCTGCTCTTGGACTGCAGCTGATCGATGTGAGTCTGACAGAGATCATGGGGTGGGAGCCGCCTTCTCCACAGGAGGACTGCAGTCTTAACAGGGCCGCGCGAACGCAGCCCCCCACACAAAAATTTAGCTGTTGGCTAACTTCAACTCGAAGCTGCCACACGGGTCAGCCCGCGCTAAAGTGCAATGCGTGGGCCTCACCATGGAGGTCCCGCCTTCCTGATCGCGAGAGCCTCCCAGCCAGGTAAGTTTATGAGCGATCGGCGAACGCGAGCCGTTGCGACCCTGCAGCGTATCTGGCGCAAGTTTGCCAGTGGAAGCTTAACATAGGAAAACGGCTATCGCGGTGCGCTGAAAAGGGACGGCGGCGGGGAAAAGAGTTGTGGGGGAGCGCGAGCGACGGTGAGGGCCAGCTGGCCCACAGAAGAGAAAGAAGATGGACCATCCTCCACCGAACGAACCAGGGATCAGAGATGCAAGAAAACGAATAGGAACCATCCATCCCCTTCCCCTCCAGGGACCAAAGACTCTTCTACGGTGTTGCAATTTTTTTTCACAGTGTTCCGCATTTTTTTTTTCTGCTCTTGGACTGCAGCTGATCGATGTGAGTCTGACAGAGATCATGGGGTGGGAGCCGCCTTCTCCACAGGAGGACTGCAGTCTTAACAGGGCCGCGCGAACGCAGCCCCCCACACAAAAATTTAGCTGTTGGCTAACTTCAACTCGAAGCTGCCACACGGGTCAGCCCGCGCTAAAGTGCAATGCGTGGGCCTCACCATGGAGGTCCCGCCTTCCTGATCGCGAGAGCCTCCCAGCCAGGTAAGTTTATGAGCGATCGGCGAACGCGAGCCGTTGCGACCCTGCAGCGTATCTGGCGCAAGTTTGCCAGTGGAAGCTTAACATAGGAAAACGGCTATCGCGGTGCGCTGAAAAGGGACGGCGGCGGGGAAAAGAGTTGTGGGGGAGCGCGAGCGACGGTGAGGGCCAGCTGGCCCACAGAAGAGAAAGAAGATGGACCATCCTCCACCGAACGAACCAGGGATCAGAGATGCAAGAAAACGAATAGGAACCATCCATCCCCTTCCCCTCCAGGGACCAAAGACTCTTCTACGGTGTTGCAATTTTTTTTCACAGTGTTCCGCATTTTTTTTTTCTGCTCTTGGACTGCAGCTGATCGATGTGAGTCTGACAGAGATCATGGGGTGGGAGCCGCCTTCTCCACAGGAGGACTGCAGTCTTAACAGGGCCGCGCGAACGCAGCCCCCCACACAAAAATTTAGCTGTTGGCTAACTTCAACTCGAAGCTGCCACACGGGTCAGCCCGCGCTAAAGTGCAATGCGTGGGCCTCACCATGGAGGTCCCGCCTTCCTGATCGCGAGAGCCTCCCAGCCAGGTAAGTTTATGAGCGATCGGCGAACGCGAGCCGTTGCGACCCTGCAGCGTATCTGGCGCAAGTTTGCCAGTGGAAGCTTAACATAGGAAAACGGCTATCGCGGTGCGCTGAAAAGGGACGGCGGCGGGGAAAAGAGTTGTGGGGGAGCGCGAGCGACGGTGAGGGCCAGCTGGCCCACAGAAGAGAAAGAAGATGGACCATCCTCCACCGAACGAACCAGGGATCAGAGATGCAAGAAAACGAATAGGAACCATCCATCCCCTTCCCCTCCAGGGACCAAAGACTCTTCTACGGTGTTGCAATTTTTTTTCACAGTGTTCCGCATTTTTTTTTTCTGCTCTTGGACTGCAGCTGATCGATGTGAGTCTGACAGAGATCATGGGGTGGGAGCCGCCTTCTCCACAGGAGGACTGCAGTCTTAACAGGGCCGCGCGAACGCAGCCCCCCACACAAAAATTTAGCTGTTGGCTAACTTCAACTCGAAGCTGCCACACGGGTCAGCCCGCGCTAAAGTGCAATGCGTGGGCCTCACCATGGAGGTCCCGCCTTCCTGATCGCGAGAGCCTCCCAGCCAGGTAAGTTTATGAGCGATCGGCGAACGCGAGCCGTTGCGACCCTGCAGCGTATCTGGCGCAAGTTTGCCAGTGGAAGCTTAACATAGGAAAACGGCTATCGCGGTGCGCTGAAAAGGGACGGCGGCGGGGAAAAGAGTTGTGGGGGAGCGCGAGCGACGGTGAGGGCCAGCTGGCCCACAGAAGAGAAAGAAGATGGACCATCCTCCACCGAACGAACCAGGGATCAGAGATGCAAGAAAACGAATAGGAACCATCCATCCCCTTCCCCTCCAGGGACCAAAGACTCTTCTACGGTGTTGCAATTTTTTTTCACAGTGTTCCGCATTTTTTTTTTCTGCTCTTGGACTGCAGCTGATCGATGTGAGTCTGACAGAGATCATGGGGTGGGAGCCGCCTTCTCCACAGGAGGACTGCAGTCTTAACAGGGCCGCGCGAACGCAGCCCCCCACACAAAAATTTAGCTGTTGGCTAACTTCAACTCGAAGCTGCCACACGGGTCAGCCCGCGCTAAAGTGCAATGCGTGGGCCTCACCATGGAGGTCCCGCCTTCCTGATCGCGAGAGCCTCCCAGCCAGGTAAGTTTATGAGCGATCGGCGAACGCGAGCCGTTGCGACCCTGCAGCGTATCTGGCGCAAGTTTGCCAGTGGAAGCTTAACATAGGAAAACGGCTATCGCGGTGCGCTGAAAAGGGACGGCGGCGGGGAAAAGAGTTGTGGGGGAGCGCGAGCGACGGTGAGGGCCAGCTGGCCCACAGAAGAGAAAGAAGATGGACCATCCTCCACCGAACGAACCAGGGATCAGAGATGCAAGAAAACGAATAGGAACCATCCATCCCCTTCCCCTCCAGGGACCAAAGACTCTTCTACGGTGTTGCAATTTTTTTTCACAGTGTTCCGCATTTTTTTTTTCTGCTCTTGGACTGCAGCTGATCGATGTGAGTCTGACAGAGATCATGGGGTGGGAGCCGCCTTCTCCACAGGAGGACTGCAGTCTTAACAGGGCCGCGCGAACGCAGCCCCCCACACAAAAATTTAGCTGTTGGCTAACTTCAACTCGAAGCTGCCACACGGGTCAGCCCGCGCTAAAGTGCAATGCGTGGGCCTCACCATGGAGGTCCCGCCTTCCTGATCGCGAGAGCCTCCCAGCCAGGTAAGTTTATGAGCGATCGGCGAACGCGAGCCGTTGCGACCCTGCAGCGTATCTGGCGCAAGTTTGCCAGTGGAAGCTTAACATAGGAAAACGGCTATCGCGGTGCGCTGAAAAGGGACGGCGGCGGGGAAAAGAGTTGTGGGGGAGCGCGAGCGACGGTGAGGGCCAGCTGGCCCACAGAAGAGAAAGAAGATGGACCATCCTCCACCGAACGAACCAGGGATCAGAGATGCAAGAAAACGAATAGGAACCATCCATCCCCTTCCCCTCCAGGGACCAAAGACTCTTCTACGGTGTTGCAATTTTTTTTCACAGTGTTCCGCATTTTTTTTTTCTGCTCTTGGACTGCAGCTGATCGATGTGAGTCTGACAGAGATCATGGGGTGGGAGCCGCCTTCTCCACAGGAGGACTGCAGTCTTAACAGGGCCGCGCGAACGCAGCCCCCCACACAAAAATTTAGCTGTTGGCTAACTTCAACTCGAAGCTGCCACACGGGTCAGCCCGCGCTAAAGTGCAATGCGTGGGCCTCACCATGGAGGTCCCGCCTTCCTGATCGCGAGAGCCTCCCAGCCAGGTAAGTTTATGAGCGATCGGCGAACGCGAGCCGTTGCGACCCTGCAGCGTATCTGGCGCAAGTTTGCCAGTGGAAGCTTAACATAGGAAAACGGCTATCGCGGTGCGCTGAAAAGGGACGGCGGCGGGGAAAAGAGTTGTGGGGGAGCGCGAGCGACGGTGAGGGCCAGCTGGCCCACAGAAGAGAAAGAAGATGGACCATCCTCCACCGAACGAACCAGGGATCAGAGATGCAAGAAAATGAATAGGAACCATCCATCCCCTTCCCCTCCAGGGACCAAAGACTCTTCTACGGTGTTGCAATTTTTTTTCACAGTGTTCCGCATTTTTTTTTTCTGCTCTTGGACTGCAGCTGATCGATGTGAGTCTGACAGAGATCATGGGGTGGGAGCCGCCTTCTCCACAGGAGGACTGCAGTCTTAACAGGGCCGCGCGAACGCAGCCCCCCACACAAAAATTTAGCTGTTGGCTAACTTCAACTCGAAGCTGCCACACGGGTCAGCCCGCGCTAAAGTGCAATGCGTGGGCCTCACCATGGAGGTCCCGCCTTCCTGATCGCGAGAGCCTCCCAGCCAGGTAAGTTTATGAGCGATCGGCGAACGCGAGCCGTTGCGACCCTGCAGCGTATCTGGCGCAAGTTTGCCAGTGGAAGCTTAACATAGGAAAACGGCTATCGCGGTGCGCTGAAAAGGGACGGCGGCGGGGAAAAGAGTTGTGGGGGAGCGCGAGCGACGGTGAGGGCCAGCTGGCCCACAGAAGAGAAAGAAGATGGACCATCCTCCACCGAACGAACCAGGGATCAGAGATGCAAGAAAACGAATAGGAACCATCCATCCCCTTCCCCTCCAGGGACCAAAGACTCTTCTACGGTGTTGCAATTTTTTTTCACAGTGTTCCGCATTTTTTTTTCTGCTCTTGGACTGCAGCTGATCGATGTGAGTCTGACAGAGATCATGGGGTGGGAGCCGCCTTCTCCACAGGAGGACTGCAGTCTTAACAGGGCCGCGCGAACGCAGCCCCCCACACAAAAATTTAGCTGTTGGCTAACTTCAACTCGAAGCTGCCACACGGGTCAGCCCGCGCTAAAGTGCAATGCGTGGGCCTCACCATGGAGGTCCCGCCTTCCTGATCGCGAGAGCCTCCCAGCCAGGTAAGTTTATGAGCGATCGGCGAACGCGAGCCGTTGCGACCCTGCAGCGTATCTGGCGCAAGTTTGCCAGTGGAAGCTTAACATAGGAAAACGGCTATCGCGGTGCGCTGAAAAGGGACGGCGGCGGGGAAAAGAGTTGTGGGGGAGCGCGAGCGACGGTGAGGGCCAGCTGGCCCACAGAAGAGAAAGAAGATGGACCATCCTCCACCGAACGAACCAGGGATCAGAGATGCAAGAAAACGAATAGGAACCATCCATCCCCTTCCCCTCCAGGGACCAAAGACTCTTCTACGGTGTTGCAATTTTTTTTCACAGTGTTCCGCATTTTTTTTTTCTGCTCTTGGACTGCAGCTGATCGATGTGAGTCTGACAGAGATCATGGGGTGGGAGCCGCCTTCTCCACAGGAGGACTGCAGTCTTAACAGGGCCGCGCGAACGCAGCCCCCCACACAAAAATTTAGCTGTTGGCTAACTTCAACTCGAAGCTGCCACACGGGTCAGCCCGCGCTAAAGTGCAATGCGTGGGCCTCACCATGGAGGTCCCGCCTTCCTGATCGCGAGAGCCTCCCAGCCAGGTAAGTTTATGAGCGATCGGCGAACGCGAGCCGTTGCGACCCTGCAGCGTATCTGGCGCAAGTTTGCCAGTGGAAGCTTAACATAGGAAAACGGCTATCGCGGTGCGCTGAAAAGGGACGGCGGCGGGGAAAAGAGTTGTGGGGGAGCGCGAGCGACGGTGAGGGCCAGCTGGCCCACAGAAGAGAAAGAAGATGGACCATCCTCCACCGAACGAACCAGGGATCAGAGATGCAAGAAAACGAATAGGAACCATCCATCCCCTTCCCCTCCAGGGACCAAAGACTCTTCTACGGTGTTGCAATTTTTTTTCACAGTGTTCCGCATTTTTTTTTTCTGCTCTTGGACTGCAGCTGATCGATGTGAGTCTGACAGAGATCATGGGGTGGGAGCCGCCTTCTCCACAGGAGGACTGCAGTCTTAACAGGGCCGCGCGAACGCAGCCCCCCACACAAAAATTTAGCTGTTGGCTAACTTCAACTCGAAGCTGCCACACGGGTCAGCCCGCGCTAAAGTGCAATGCGTGGGCCTCACCATGGAGGTCCCGCCTTCCTGATCGCGAGAGCCTCCCAGCCAGGTAAGTTTATGAGCGATCGGCGAACGCGAGCCGTTGCGACCCTGCAGCGTATCTGGCGCAAGTTTGCCAGTGGAAGCTTAACATAGGAAAACGGCTATCGCGGTGCGCTGAAAAGGGACGGCGGCGGGGAAAAGAGTTGTGGGGGAGCGCGAGCGACGGTGAGGGCCAGCTGGCCCACAGAAGAGAAAGAAGATGGACCATCCTCCACCGAACGAACCAGGGATCAGAGATGCAAGAAAACGAATAGGAACCATCCATCCCCTTCCCCTCCAGGGACCAAAGACTCTTCTACGGTGTTGCAATTTTTTTTCACAGTGTTCCGCATTTTTTTTTTCTGCTCTTGGACTGCAGCTGATCGATGTGAGTCTGACAGAGATCATGGGGTGGGAGCCGCCTTCTCCACAGGAGGACTGCAGTCTTAACAGGGCCGCGCGAACGCAGCCCCCCACACAAAAATTTAGCTGTTGGCTAACTTCAACTCGAAGCTGCCACACGGGTCAGCCCGCGCTAAAGTGCAATGCGTGGGCCTCACCATGGAGGTCCCGCCTTCCTGATCGCGAGAGCCTCCCAGCCAGGTAAGTTTATGAGCGATCGGCGAACGCGAGCCGTTGCGACCCTGCAGCGTATCTGGCGCAAGTTTGCCAGTGGAAGCTTAACATAGGAAAACGGCTATCGCGGTGCGCTGAAAAGGGACGGCGGCGGGGAAAAGAGTTGTGGGGGAGCGCGAGCGACGGTGAGGGCCAGCTGGCCCACAGAAGAGAAAGAAGATGGACCATCCTCCACCGAACGAACCAGGGATCAGAGATGCAAGAAAACGAATAGGAACCATCCATCCCCTTCCCCTCCAGGGACCAAAGACTCTTCTACGGTGTTGCAATTTTTTTTCACAGTGTTCCGCATTTTTTTTTTCTGCTCTTGGACTGCAGCTGATCGATGTGAGTCTGACAGAGATCATGGGGTGGGAGCCGCCTTCTCCACAGGAGGACTGCAGTCTTAACAGGGCCGCGCGAACGCAGCCCCCCACACAAAAATTTAGCTGTTGGCTAACTTCAACTCGAAGCTGCCACACGGGTCAGCCCGCGCTAAAGTGCAATGCGTGGGCCTCACCATGGAGGTCCCGCCTTCCTGATCGCGAGAGCCTCCCAGCCAGGTAAGTTTATGAGCGATCGGCGAACGCGAGCCGTTGCGACCCTGCAGCGTATCTGGCGCAAGTTTGCCAGTGGAAGCTTAACATAGGAAAACGGCTATCGCGGTGCGCTGAAAAGGGACGGCGGCGGGGAAAAGAGTTGTGGGGGAGCGCGAGCGACGGTGAGGGCCAGCTGGCCCACAGAAGAGAAAGAAGATGGACCATCCTCCACCGAACGAACCAGGGATCAGAGATGCAAGAAAACGAATAGGAACCATCCATCCCCTTCCCCTCCAGGGACCAAAGACTCTTCTACGGTGTTGCAATTTTTTTTCACAGTGTTCCGCATTTTTTTTTTCTGCTCTTGGACTGCAGCTGATCGATGTGAGTCTGACAGAGATCATGGGGTGGGAGCCGCCTTCTCCACAGGAGGACTGCAGTCTTAACAGGGCCGCGCGAACGCAGCCCCCCACACAAAAATTTAGCTGTTGGCTAACTTCAACTCGAAGCTGCCACACGGGTCAGCCCGCGCTAAAGTGCAATGCGTGGGCCTCACCATGGAGGTCCCGCCTTCCTGATCGCGAGAGCCTCCCAGCCAGGTAAGTTTATGAGCGATCGGCGAACGCGAGCCGTTGCGACCCTGCAGCGTATCTGGCGCAAGTTTGCCAGTGGAAGCTTAACATAGGAAAACGGCTATCGCGGTGCGCTGAAAAGGGACGGCGGCGGGGAAAAGAGTTGTGGGGGAGCGCGAGCGACGGTGAGGGCCAGCTGGCCCACAGAAGAGAAAGAAGATGGACCATCCTCCACCGAACGAACCAGGGATCAGAGATGCAAGAAAACGAATAGGAACCATCCATCCCCTTCCCCTCCAGGGACCAAAGACTCTTCTACGGTGTTGCAATTTTTTTTCACAGTGTTCCGCATTTTTTTTTTCTGCTCTTGGACTGCAGCTGATCGATGTGAGTCTGACAGAGATCATGGGGTGGGAGCCGCCTTCTCCACAGGAGGACTGCAGTCTTAACAGGGCCGCGCGAACGCAGCCCCCCACACAAAAATTTAGCTGTTGGCTAACTTCAACTCGAAGCTGCCACACGGGTCAGCCCGCGCTAAAGTGCAATGCGTGGGCCTCACCATGGAGGTCCCGCCTTCCTGATCGCGAGAGCCTCCCAGCCAGGTAAGTTTATGAGCGATCGGCGAACGCGAGCCGTTGCGACCCTGCAGCGTATCTGGCGCAAGTTTGCCAGTGGAAGCTTAACATAGGAAAACGGCTATCGCGGTGCGCTGAAAAGGGACGGCGGCGGGGAAAAGAGTTGTGGGGGAGCGCGAGCGACGGTGAGGGCCAGCTGGCCCACAGAAGAGAAAGAAGATGGACCATCCTCCACCGAACGAACCAGGGATCAGAGATGCAAGAAAACGAATAGGAACCATCCATCCCCTTCCCCTCCAGGGACCAAAGACTCTTCTACGGTGTTGCAATTTTTTTTCACAGTGTTCCGCATTTTTTTTTTCTGCTCTTGGACTGCAGCTGATCGATGTGAGTCTGACAGAGATCATGGGGTGGGAGCCGCCTTCTCCACAGGAGGACTGCAGTCTTAACAGGGCCGCGCGAACGCAGCCCCCCACACAAAAATTTAGCTGTTGGCTAACTTCAACTCGAAGCTGCCACACGGGTCAGCCCGCGCTAAAGTGCAATGCGTGGGCCTCACCATGGAGGTCCCGCCTTCCTGATCGCGAGAGCCTCCCAGCCAGGTAAGTTTATGAGCGATCGGCGAACGCGAGCCGTTGCGACCCTGCAGCGTATCTGGCGCAAGTTTGCCAGTGGAAGCTTAACATAGGAAAACGGCTATCGCGGTGCGCTGAAAAGGGACGGCGGCGGGGAAAAGAGTTGTGGGGGAGCGCGAGCGACGGTGAGGGCCAGCTGGCCCACAGAAGAGAAAGAAGATGGACCATCCTCCACCGAACGAACCAGGGATCAGAGATGCAAGAAAACGAATAGGAACCATCCATCCCCTTCCCCTCCAGGGACCAAAGACTCTTCTACGGTGTTGCAATTTTTTTTCACAGTGTTCCGCATTTTTTTTTTCTGCTCTTGGACTGCAGCTGATCGATGTGAGTCTGACAGAGATCATGGGGTGGGAGCCGCCTTCTCCACAGGAGGACTGCAGTCTTAACAGGGCCGCGCGAACGCAGCCCCCCACACAAAAATTTAGCTGTTGGCTAACTTCAACTCGAAGCTGCCACACGGGTCAGCCCGCGCTAAAGTGCAATGCGTGGGCCTCACCATGGAGGTCCCGCCTTCCTGATCGCGAGAGCCTCCCAGCCAGGTAAGTTTATGAGCGATCGGCGAACGCGAGCCGTTGCGACCCTGCAGCGTATCTGGCGCAAGTTTGCCAGTGGAAGCTTAACATAGGAAAACGGCTATCGCGGTGCGCTGAAAAGGGACGGCGGCGGGGAAAAGAGTTGTGGGGGAGCGCGAGCGACGGTGAGGGCCAGCTGGCCCACAGAAGAGAAAGAAGATGGACCATCCTCCACCGAACGAACCAGGGATCAGAGATGCAAGAAAACGAATAGGAACCATCCATCCCCTTCCCCTCCAGGGACCAAAGACTCTTCTACGGTGTTGCAATTTTTTTTCACAGTGTTCCGCATTTTTTTTTTCTGCTCTTGGACTGCAGCTGATCGATGTGAGTCTGACAGAGATCATGGGGTGGGAGCCGCCTTCTCCACAGGAGGACTGCAGTCTTAACAGGGCCGCGCGAACGCAGCCCCCCACACAAAAATTTAGCTGTTGGCTAACTTCAACTCGAAGCTGCCACACGGGTCAGCCCGCGCTAAAGTGCAATGCGTGGGCCTCACCATGGAGGTCCCGCCTTCCTGATCGCGAGAGCCTCCCAGCCAGGTAAGTTTATGAGCGATCGGCGAACGCGAGCCGTTGCGACCCTGCAGCGTATCTGGCGCAAGTTTGCCAGTGGAAGCTTAACATAGGAAAACGGCTATCGCGGTGCGCTGAAAAGGGACGGCGGCGGGGAAAAGAGTTGTGGGGGAGCGCGAGCGACGGTGAGGGCCAGCTGGCCCACAGAAGAGAAAGAAGATGGACCATCCTCCACCGAACGAACCAGGGATCAGAGATGCAAGAAAACGAATAGGAACCATCCATCCCCTTCCCCTCCAGGGACCAAAGACTCTTCTACGGTGTTGCAATTTTTTTTCACAGTGTTCCGCATTTTTTTTTCTGCTCTTGGACTGCAGCTGATCGATGTGAGTCTGACAGAGATCATGGGGTGGGAGCCGCCTTCTCCACAGGAGGACTGCAGTCTTAACAGGGCCGCGCGAACGCAGCCCCCCACACAAAAATTTAGCTGTTGGCTAACTTCAACTCGAAGCTGCCACACGGGTCAGCCCGCGCTAAAGTGCAATGCGTGGGCCTCACCATGGAGGTCCCGCCTTCCTGATCGCGAGAGCCTCCCAGCCAGGTAAGTTTAGCGATCGGCGAACGCGAGCCGTTGCGACCCTGCAGCGTATCTGGCGCAAGTTTGCCAGTGGAAGCTTAACATAGGAAAACGGCTATCGCGGTGCGCTGAAAAGGGACGGCGGCGGGGAAAAGAGTTGTGGGGGAGCGCGAGCGACGGTGAGGGCCAGCTGGCCCACAGAAGAGAAAGAAGATGGACCATCCTCCACCGAACGAACCAGGGATCAGAGATGCAAGAAAACGAATAGGAACCATCCATCCCCTTCCCCTCCAGGGACCAAAGACTCTTCTACGGTGTTGCAATTTTTTTTCACAGTGTTCCGCATTTTTTTTTTCTGCTCTTGGACTGCAGCTGATCGATGTGAGTCTGACAGAGATCATGGGGTGGGAGCCGCCTTCTCCACAGGAGGACTGCAGTCTTAACAGGGCCGCGCGAACGCAGCCCCCCACACAAAAATTTAGCTGTTGGCTAACTTCAACTCGAAGCTGCCACACGGGTCAGCCCCGCGCTAAAGTGCAATGCGTGGGCCTCACCATGGAGGTCCCGCCTTCCTGATCGCGAGAGCCTCCCAGCCAGGTAAGTTTATGAGCGATCGGCGAACGCGAGCCGTTGCGACCCTGCAGCGTATCTGGCGCAAGTTTGCCAGTGGAAGCTTAACATAGGAAAACGGCTATCGCGGTGCGCTGAAAAGGGACGGCGGCGGGGAAAAGAGTTGTGGGGGAGCGCGAGCGACGGTGAGGGCCAGCTGGCCCACAGAAGAGAAAGAAGATGGACCATCCTCCACCGAACGAACCAGGGATCAGAGATGCAAGAAAACGAATAGGAACCATCCATCCCCTTCCCCTCCAGGGACCAAAGACTCTTCTACGGTGTTGCAATTTTTTTTCACAGTGTTCCGCATTTTTTTTTTCTGCTCTTGGACTGCAGCTGATCGATGTGAGTCTGACAGAGATCATGGGGTGGGAGCCGCCTTCTCCACAGGAGGACTGCAGTCTTAACAGGGCCGCGCGAACGCAGCCCCCCACACAAAAATTTAGCTGTTGGCTAACTTCAACTCGAAGCTGCCACACGGGTCAGCCCGCGCTAAAGTGCAATGCGTGGGCCTCACCATGGAGGTCCCGCCTTCCTGATCGCGAGAGCCTCCCAGCCAGGTAAGTTTATGAGCGATCGGCGAACGCGAGCCGTTGCGACCCTGCAGCGTATCTGGCGCAAGTTTGCCAGTGGAAGCTTAACATAGGAAAACGGCTATCGCGGTGCGCTGAAAAGGGACGGCGGCGGGGAAAAGAGTTGTGGGGGAGCGCGAGCGACGGTGAGGGCCAGCTGGCCCACAGAAGAGAAAGAAGATGGACCATCCTCCACCGAACGAACCAGGGATCAGAGATGCAAGAAAACGAATAGGAACCATCCATCCCCTTCCCCTCCAGGGACCAAAGACTCTTCTACGGTGTTGCAATTTTTTTTCACAGTGTTCCGCATTTTTTTTTTCTGCTCTTGGACTGCAGCTGATCGATGTGAGTCTGACAGAGATCATGGGGTGGGAGCCGCCTTCTCCACAGGAGGACTGCAGTCTTAACAGGGCCGCGCGAACGCAGCCCCCCACACAAAAATTTAGCTGTTGGCTAACTTCAACTCGAAGCTGCCACACGGGTCAGCCCGCGCTAAAGTGCAATGCGTGGGCCTCACCATGGAGGTCCCGCCTTCCTGATCGCGAGAGCCTCCCAGCCAGGTAAGTTTATGAGCGATCGGCGAACGCGAGCCGTTGCGACCCTGCAGCGTATCTGGCGCAAGTTTGCCAGTGGAAGCTTAACATAGGAAAACGGCTATCGCGGTGCGCTGAAAAGGGACGGCGGCGGGGAAAAGAGTTGTGGGGGAGCGCGAGCGACGGTGAGGGCCAGCTGGCCCACAGAAGAGAAAGAAGATGGACCATCCTCCACCGAACGAACCAGGGATCAGAGATGCAAGAAAACGAATAGGAACCATCCATCCCCTTCCCCTCCAGGGACCAAAGACTCTTCTACGGTGTTGCAATTTTTTTTCACAGTGTTCCGCATTTTTTTTTTCTGCTCTTGGACTGCAGCTGATCGATGTGAGTCTGACAGAGATCATGGGGTGGGAGCCGCCTTCTCCACAGGAGGACTGCAGTCTTAACAGGGCCGCGCGAACGCAGCCCCCCACACAAAAATTTAGCTGTTGGCTAACTTCAACTCGAAGCTGCCACACGGGTCAGCCCGCGCTAAAGTGCAATGCGTGGGCCTCACCATGGAGGTCCCGCCTTCCTGATCGCGAGAGCCTCCCAGCCAGGTAAGTTTATGAGCGATCGGCGAACGCGAGCCGTTGCGACCCTGCAGCGTATCTGGCGCAAGTTTGCCAGTGGAAGCTTAACATAGGAAAACGGCTATCGCGGTGCGCTGAAAAGGGACGGCGGCGGGGAAAAGAGTTGTGGGGGAGCGCGAGCGACGGTGAGGGCCAGCTGGCCCACAGAAGAGAAAGAAGATGGACCATCCTCCACCGAACGAACCAGGGATCAGAGATGCAAGAAAACGAATAGGAACCATCCATCCCCTTCCCCTCCAGGGACCAAAGACTCTTCTACGGTGTTGCAATTTTTTTTCACAGTGTTCCGCATTTTTTTTTTCTGCTCTTGGACTGCAGCTGATCGATGTGAGTCTGACAGAGATCATGGGGTGGGAGCCGCCTTCTCCACAGGAGGACTGCAGTCTTAACAGGGCCGCGCGAACGCAGCCCCCCACACAAAAATTTAGCTGTTGGCTAACTTCAACTCGAAGCTGCCACACGGGTCAGCCCGCGCTAAAGTGCAATGCGTGGGCCTCACCATGGAGGTCCCGCCTTCCTGATCGCGAGAGCCTCCCAGCCAGGTAAGTTTATGAGCGATCGGCGAACGCGAGCCGTTGCGACCCTGCAGCGTATCTGGCGCAAGTTTGCCAGTGGAAGCTTAACATAGGAAAACGGCTATCGCGGTGCGCTGAAAAGGGACGGCGGCGGGGAAAAGAGTTGTGGGGGAGCGCGAGCGACGGTGAGGGCCAGCTGGCCCACAGAAGAGAAAGAAGATGGACCATCCTCCACCGAACGAACCAGGGATCAGAGATGCAAGAAAACGAATAGGAACCATCCATCCCCTTCCCCTCCAGGGACCAAAGACTCTTCTACGGTGTTGCAATTTTTTTTCACAGTGTTCCGCATTTTTTTTTTCTGCTCTTGGACTGCAGCTGATCGATGTGAGTCTGACAGAGATCATGGGGTGGGAGCCGCCTTCTCCACAGGAGGACTGCAGTCTTAACAGGGCCGCGCGAACGCAGCCCCCCACACAAAAATTTAGCTGTTGGCTAACTTCAACTCGAAGCTGCCACACGGGTCAGCCCGCGCTAAAGTGCAATGCGTGGGCCTCACCATGGAGGTCCCGCCTTCCTGATCGCGAGAGCCTCCCAGCCAGGTAAGTTTATGAGCGATCGGCGAACGCGAGCCGTTGCGACCCTGCAGCGTATCTGGCGCAAGTTTGCCAGTGGAAGCTTAACATAGGAAAACGGCTATCGCGGTGCGCTGAAAAGGGACGGCGGCGGGGAAAAGAGTTGTGGGGGAGCGCGAGCGACGGTGAGGGCCAGCTGGCCCACAGAAGAGAAAGAAGATGGACCATCCTCCACCGAACGAACCAGGGATCAGAGATGCAAGAAAACGAATAGGAACCATCCATCCCCTTCCCCTCCAGGGACCAAAGACTCTTCTACGGTGTTGCAATTTTTTTCACAGTGTTCCGCATTTTTTTTTTCTGCTCTTGGACTGCAGCTGATCGATGTGAGTCTGACAGAGATCATGGGGTGGGAGCCGCCTTCTCCACAGGAGGACTGCAGTCTTAACAGGGCCGCGCGAACGCAGCCCCCCACACAAAAATTTAGCTGTTGGCTAACTTCAACTCGAAGCTGCCACACGGGTCAGCCCGCGCTAAAGTGCAATGCGTGGGCCTCACCATGGAGGTCCCGCCTTCCTGATCGCGAGAGCCTCCCAGCCAGGTAAGTTTATGAGCGATCGGCGAACGCGAGCCGTTGCGACCCTGCAGCGTATCTGGCGCAAGTTTGCCAGTGGAAGCTTAACATAGGAAAACGGCTATCGCGGTGCGCTGAAAAGGGACGGCGGCGGGGAAAAGAGTTGTGGGGGAGCGCGAGCGACGGTGAGGGCCAGCTGGCCCACAGAAGAGAAAGAAGATGGACCATCCTCCACCGAACGAACCAGGGATCAGAGATGCAAGAAAACGAATAGGAACCATCCATCCCCTTCCCCTCCAGGGACCAAAGACTCTTCTACGGTGTTGCAATTTTTTTTCACAGTGTTCCGCATTTTTTTTTTCTGCTCTTGGACTGCAGCTGATCGATGTGAGTCTGACAGAGATCATGGGGTGGGAGCCGCCTTCTCCACAGGAGGACTGCAGTCTTAACAGGGCCGCGCGAACGCAGCCCCCCACACAAAAATTTAGCTGTTGGCTAACTTCAACTCGAAGCTGCCACACGGGTCAGCCCGCGCTAAAGTGCAATGCGTGGGCCTCACCATGGAGGTCCCGCCTTCCTGATCGCGAGAGCCTCCCAGCCAGGTAAGTTTATGAGCGATCGGCGAACGCGAGCCGTTGCGACCCTGCAGCGTATCTGGCGCAAGTTTGCCAGTGGAAGCTTAACATAGGAAAACGGCTATCGCGGTGCGCTGAAAAGGGACGGCGGCGGGGAAAAGAGTTGTGGGGGAGCGCGAGCGACGGTGAGGGCCAGCTGGCCCACAGAAGAGAAAGAAGATGGACCATCCTCCACCGAACGAACCAGGGATCAGAGATGCAAGAAAACGAATAGGAACCATCCATCCCCTTCCCCTCCAGGGACCAAAGACTCTTCTACGGTGTTGCAATTTTTTTTCACAGTGTTCCGCATTTTTTTTTCTGCTCTTGGACTGCAGCTGATCGATGTGAGTCTGACAGAGATCATGGGGTGGGAGCCGCCTTCTCCACAGGAGGACTGCAGTCTTAACAGGGCCGCGCGAACGCAGCCCCCCACACAAAAATTTAGCTGTTGGCTAACTTCAACTCGAAGCTGCCACACGGGTCAGCCCGCGCTAAAGTGCAATGCGTGGGCCTCACCATGGAGGTCCCGCCTTCCTGATCGCGAGAGCCTCCCAGCCAGGTAAGTTTATGAGCGAACGGCGAACGCGAGCCGTTGCGACCCTGCAGCGTATCTGGCGCAAGTTTGCCAGTGGAAGCTTAACATAGGAAAACGGCTATCGCGGTGCGCTGAAAAGGGACGGCGGCGGGGAAAAGAGTTGTGGGGGAGCGCGAGCGACGGTGAGGGCCAGCTGGCCCACAGAAGAGAAAGAAGATGGACCATCCTCCACCGAACGAACCAGGGATCAGAGATGCAAGAAAACGAATAGGAACCATCCATCCCCTTCCCCTCCAGGGACCAAAGACTCTTCTACGGTGTTGCAATTTTTTTTCACAGTGTTCCGCATTTTTTTTTTCTGCTCTTGGACTGCAGCTGATCGATGTGAGTCTGACAGAGATCATGGGGTGGGAGCCGCCTTCTCCACAGGAGGACTGCAGTCTTAACAGGGCCGCGCGAACGCAGCCCCCCACACAAAAATTTAGCTGTTGGCTAACTTCAACTCGAAGCTGCCACACGGGTCAGCCCGCGCTAAAGTGCAATGCGTGGGCCTCACCATGGAGGTCCCGCCTTCCTGATCGCGAGAGCCTCCCAGCCAGGTAAGTTTATGAGCGATCGGCGAACGCGAGCCGTTGCGACCCTGCAGCGTATCTGGCGCAAGTTTGCCAGTGGAAGCTTAACATAGGAAAACGGCTATCGCGGTGCGCTGAAAAGGGACGGCGGCGGGGAAAAGAGTTGTGGGGGAGCGCGAGCGACGGTGAGGGCCAGCTGGCCCACAGAAGAGAAAGAAGATGGACCATCCTCCACCGAACGAACCAGGGATCAGAGATGCAAGAAAACGAATAGGAACCATCCATCCCCTTCCCCTCCAGGGACCAAAGACTCTTCTACGGTGTTGCAATTTTTTTTCACAGTGTTCCGCATTTTTTTTTTCTGCTCTTGGACTGCAGCTGATCGATGTGAGTCTGACAGAGATCATGGGGTGGGAGCCGCCTTCTCCACAGGAGGACTGCAGTCTTAACAGGGCCGCGCGAACGCAGCCCCCCACACAAAAATTTAGCTGTTGGCTAACTTCAACTCGAAGCTGCCACACGGGTCAGCCCGCGCTAAAGTGCAATGCGTGGGCCTCACCATGGAGGTCCCGCCTTCCTGATCGCGAGAGCCTCCCAGCCAGGTAAGTTTATGAGCGATCGGCGAACGCGAGCCGTTGCGACCCTGCAGCGTATCTGGCGCAAGTTTGCCAGTGGAAGCTTAACATAGGAAAACGGCTATCGCGGTGCGCTGAAAAGGGACGGCGGCGGGGAAAAGAGTTGTGGGGGAGCGCGAGCGACGGTGAGGGCCAGCTGGCCCACAGAAGAGAAAGAAGATGGACCATCCTCCACCGAACGAACCAGGGATCAGAGATGCAAGAAAACGAATAGGAACCATCCATCCCCTTCCCCTCCAGGGACCAAAGACTCTTCTACGGTGTTGCAATTTTTTTTCACAGTGTTCCGCATTTTTTTTTTCTGCTCTTGGACTGCAGCTGATCGATGTGAGTCTGACAGAGATCATGGGGTGGGAGCCGCCTTCTCCACAGGAGGACTGCAGTCTTAACAGGGCCGCGCGAACGCAGCCCCCCACACAAAAATTTAGCTGTTGGCTAACTTCAACTCGAAGCTGCCACACGGGTCAGCCCGCGCTAAAGTGCAATGCGTGGGCCTCACCATGGAGGTCCCGCCTTCCTGATCGCGAGAGCCTCCCAGCCAGGTAAGTTTATGAGCGATCGGCGAACGCGAGCCGTTGCGACCCTGCAGCGTATCTGGCGCAAGTTTGCCAGTGGAAGCTTAACATAGGAAAACGGCTATCGCGGTGCGCTGAAAAGGGACGGCGGCGGGGAAAAGAGTTGTGGGGGAGCGCGAGCGACGGTGAGGGCCAGCTGGCCCACAGAAGAGAAAGAAGATGGACCATCCTCCACCGAACGAACCAGGGATCAGAGATGCAAGAAAACGAATAGGAACCATCCATCCCCTTCCCCTCCAGGGACCAAAGACTCTTCTACGGTGTTGCAATTTTTTTTCACAGTGTTCCGCATTTTTTTTTTCTGCTCTTGGACTGCAGCTGATCGATGTGAGTCTGACAGAGATCATGGGGTGGGAGCCGCCTTCTCCACAGGAGGACTGCAGTCTTAACAGGGCCGCGCGAACGCAGCCCCCCACACAAAAATTTAGCTGTTGGCTAACTTCAACTCGAAGCTGCCACACGGGTCAGCCCGCGCTAAAGTGCAACGCGTGGGCCTCACCATGGAGGTCCCGCCTTCCTGATCGCGAGAGCCTCCCAGCCAGGTAAGTTTATGAGCGATCGGCGAACGCGAGCCGTTGCGACCCTGCAGCGTATCTGGCGCAAGTTTGCCAGTGGAAGCTTAACATAGGAAAACGGCTATCGCGGTGCGCTGAAAAGGGACGGCGGCGGGGAAAAGAGTTGTGGGGGAGCGCGAGCGACGGTGAGGGCCAGCTGGCCCACAGAAGAGAAAGAAGATGGACCATCCTCCACCGAACGAACCAGGGATCAGAGATGCAAGAAAACGAATAGGAACCATCCATCCCCTTCCCCTCCAGGGACCAAAGACTCTTCTACGGTGTTGCAATTTTTTTTCACAGTGTTCCGCATTTTTTTTTTCTGCTCTTGGACTGCAGCTGATCGATGTGAGTCTGACAGAGATCATGGGGTGGGAGCCGCCTTCTCCACAGGAGGACTGCAGTCTTAACAGGGCCGCGCGAACGCAGCCCCCCACACAAAAATTTAGCTGTTGGCTAACTTCAACTCGAAGCTGCCACACGGGTCAGCCCGCGCTAAAGTGCAATGCGTGGGCCTCACCATGGAGGTCCCGCCTTCCTGATCGCGAGAGCCTCCCAGCCAGGTAAGTTTATGAGCGATCGGCGAACGCGAGCCGTTGCGACCCTGCAGCGTATCTGGCGCAAGTTTGCCAGTGGAAGCTTAACATAGGAAAACGGCTATCGCGGTGCGCTGAAAAGGGACGGCGGCGGGGAAAAGAGTTGTGGGGGAGCGCGAGCGACGGTGAGGGCCAGCTGGCCCACAGAAGAGAACGAAGATGGACCATCCTCCACCGAACGAACCAGGGATCAGAGATGCAAGAAAACGAATAGGAACCATCCATCCCCTTCCCCTCCAGGGACCAAAGACTCTTCTACGGTGTTGCAATTTTTTTTCACAGTGTTCCGCATTTTTTTTCTGCTCTTGGACTGCAGCTGATCGATGTGAGTCTGACAGAGATCATGGGGTGGGAGCCGCCTTCTCCACAGGAGGACTGCAGTCTTAACAGGGCCGCGCGAACGCAGCCCCCCACACAAAAATTTAGCTGTTGGCTAACTTCAACTCGAAGCTGCCACACGGGTCAGCCCGCGCTAAAGTGCAATGCGTGGGCCTCACCATGGAGGTCCCGCCTTCCTGATCGCGAGAGCCTCCCAGCCAGGTAAGTTTATGAGCGATCGGCGAACGCGAGCCGTTGCGACCCTGCAGCGTATCTGGCGCAAGTTTGCCAGTGGAAGCTTAACATAGGAAAACGGCTATCGCGGTGCGCTGAAAAGGGACGGCGGCGGGGAAAAGAGTTGTGGGGGAGCGCGAGCGACGGTGAGGGCCAGCTGGCCCACAGAAGAGAACGAAGATGGACCATCCTCCACCGAACGAACCAGGGATCAGAGATGCAAGAAAACGAATAGGAACCATCCATCCCCTTCCCCTCCAGGGACCAAAGACTCTTCTACGGTGTTGCAATTTTTTTTCACAGTGTTCCGCATTTTTTTTCTGCTCTTGGACTGCAGCTGATCGATGTGAGTCTGACAGAGATCATGGGGTGGGAGCCGCCTTCTCCACAGGAGGACTGCAGTCTTAACAGGGCCGCGCGAACGCAGCCCCCCACACAAAAATTTAGCTGTTGGCTAACTTCAACTCGAAGCTGCCACACGGGTCAGCCCGCGCTAAAGTGCAATGCGTGGGCCTCACCATGGAGGTCCCGCCTTCCTGATCGCGAGAGCCTCCCAGCCAGGTAAGTTTATGAGCGATCGGCGAACGCGAGCCGTTGCGACCCTGCAGCGTATCTGGCGCAAGTTTGCCAGTGGAAGCTTAACATAGGAAAACGGCTATCGCGGTGCGCTGAAAAGGGACGGCGGCGGGGAAAAGAGTTGTGGGGGAGCGCGAGCGACGGTGAGGGCCAGCTGGCCCACAGAAGAGAAAGAAGATGGACCATCCTCCACCGAACGAACCAGGGATCAGAGATGCAAGAAAACGAATAGGAACCATCCATCCCCTTCCCCTCCAGGGACCAAAGACTCTTCTACGGTGTTGCAATTTTTTTTCACAGTGTTCCGCATTTTTTTTTTCTGCTCTTGGACTGCAGCTGATCGATGTGAGTCTGACAGAGATCATGGGGTGGGAGCCGCCTTCTCCACAGGAGGACTGCAGTCTTAACAGGGCCGCGCGAACGCAGCCCCCCACACAAAAATTTAGCTGTTGGCTAACTTCAACTCGAAGCTGCCACACGGGTCAGCCCGCGCTAAAGTGCAATGCGTGGGCCTCACCATGGAGGTCCCGCCTTCCTGATCGCGAGAGCCTCCCAGCCAGGTAAGTTTATGAGCGATCGGCGAACGCGAGCCGTTGCGACCCTGCAGCGTATCTGGCGCAAGTTTGCCAGTGGAAGCTTAACATAGGAAAACGGCTATCGCGGTGCGCTGAAAAGGGACGGCGGCGGGGAAAAGAGTTGTGGGGGAGCGCGAGCGACGGTGAGGGCCAGCTGGCCCACAGAAGAGAACGAAGATGGACCATCCTCCACCGAACGAACCAGGGATCAGAGATGCAAGAAAACGAATAGGAACCATCCATCCCCTTCCCCTCCAGGGACCAAAGACTCTTCTACGGTGTTGCAATTTTTTTTCACAGTGTTCCGCATTTTTTTTCTGCTCTTGGACTGCAGCTGATCGATGTGAGTCTGACAGAGATCATGGGGTGGGAGCCGCCTTCTCCACAGGAGGACTGCAGTCTTAACAGGGCCGCGCGAACGCAGCCCCCCACACAAAAATTTAGCTGTTGGCTAACTTCAACTCGAAGCTGCCACACGGGTCAGCCCGCGCTAAAGTGCAATGCGTGGGCCTCACCATGGAGGTCCCGCCTTCCTGATCGCGAGAGCCTCCCAGCCAGGTAAGTTTATGAGCGATCGGCGAACGCGAGCCGTTGCGACCCTGCAGCGTATCTGGCGCAAGTTTGCCAGTGGAAGCTTAACATAGGAAAACGGCTATCGCGGTGCGCTGAAAAGGGACGGCGGCGGGGAAAAGAGTTGTGGGGGAGCGCGAGCGACGGTGAGGGCCAGCTGGCCCACAGAAGAGAACGAAGATGGACCATCCTCCACCGAACGAACCAGGGATCAGAGATGCAAGAAAACGAATAGGAACCATCCATCCCCTTCCCCTCCAGGGACCAAAGACTCTTCTACGGTGTTGCAATTTTTTTTCACAGTGTTCCGCATTTTTTTTCTGCTCTTGGACTGCAGCTGATCGATGTGAGTCTGACAGAGATCATGGGGTGGGAGCCGCCTTCTCCACAGGAGGACTGCAGTCTTAACAGGGCCGCGCGAACGCAGCCCCCCACACAAAAATTTAGCTGTTGGCTAACTTCAACTCGAAGCTGCCACACGGGTCAGCCCGCGCTAAAGTGCAATGCGTGGGCCTCACCATGGAGGTCCCGCCTTCCTGATCGCGAGAGCCTCCCAGCCAGGTAAGTTTATGAGCGATCGGCGAACGCGAGCCGTTGCGACCCTGCAGCGTATCTGGCGCAAGTTTGCCAGTGGAAGCTTAACATAGGAAAACGGCTATCGCGGTGCGCTGAAAAGGGACGGCGGCGGGGAAAAGAGTTGTGGGGGAGCGCGAGCGACGGTGAGGGCCAGCTGGCCCACAGAAGAGAAAGAAGATGGACCATCCTCCACCGAACGAACCAGGGATCAGAGATGCAAGAAAACGAATAGGAACCATCCATCCCCTTCCCCTCCAGGGACCAAAGACTCTTCTACGGTGTTGCAATTTTTTTTCACAGTGTTCCGCATTTTTTTTTTCTGCTCTTGGACTGCAGCTGATCGATGTGAGTCTGACAGAGATCATGGGGTGGGAGCCGCCTTCTCCACAGGAGGACTGCAGTCTTAACAGGGCCGCGCGAACGCAGCCCCCCACACAAAAATTTAGCTGTTGGCTAACTTCAACTCGAAGCTGCCACACGGGTCAGCCCGCGCTAAAGTGCAATGCGTGGGCCTCACCATGGAGGTCCCGCCTTCCTGATCGCGAGAGCCTCCCAGCCAGGTAAGTTTATGAGCGATCGGCGAACGCGAGCCGTTGCGACCCTGCAGCGTATCTGGCGCAAGTTTGCCAGTGGAAGCTTAACATAGGAAAACGGCTATCGCGGTGCGCTGAAAAGGGACGGCGGCGGGGAAAAGAGTTGTGGGGGAGCGCGAGCGACGGTGAGGGCCAGCTGGCCCACAGAAGAGAACGAAGATGGACCATCCTCCACCGAACGAACCAGGGATCAGAGATGCAAGAAAACGAATAGGAACCATCCATCCCCTTCCCCTCCAGGGACCAAAGACTCTTCTACGGTGTTGCAATTTTTTTTCACAGTGTTCCGCATTTTTTTTTCTGCTCTTGGACTGCAGCTGATCGATGTGAGTCTGACAGAGATCATGGGGTGGGAGCCGCCTTCTCCACAGGAGGACTGCAGTCTTAACAGGGCCGCGCGAACGCAGCCCCCCACACAAAAATTTAGCTGTTGGCTAACTTCAACTCGAAGCTGCCACACGGGTCAGCCCGCGCTAAAGTGCAATGCGTGGGCCTCACCATGGAGGTCCCGCCTTCCTGATCGCGAGAGCCTCCCAGCCAGGTAAGTTTATGAGCGATCGGCGAACGCGAGCCGTTGCGACCCTGCAGCGTATCTGGCGCAAGTTTGCCAGTGGAAGCTTAACATAGGAAAACGGCTATCGCGGTGCGCTGAAAAGGGACGGCGGCGGGGAAAAGAGTTGTGGGGGAGCGCGAGCGACGGTGAGGGCCAGCTGGCCCACAGAAGAGAAAGAAGATGGACCATCCTCCACCGAACGAACCAGGGATCAGAGATGCAAGAAAACGAATAGGAACCATCCATCCCCTTCCCCTCCAGGGACCAAAGACTCTTCTACGGTGTTGCAATTTTTTTTCACAGTGTTCCGCATTTTTTTTCTGCTCTTGGACTGCAGCTGATCGATGTGAGTCTGACAGAGATCATGGGGTGGGAGCCGCCTTCTCCACAGGAGGACTGCAGTCTTAACAGGGCCGCGCGAACGCAGCCCCCCACACAAAAATTTAGCTGTTGGCTAACTTCAACTCGAAGCTGCCACACGGGTCAGCCCGCGCTAAAGTGCAATGCGTGGGCCTCACCATGGAGGTCCCGCCTTCCTGATCGCGAGAGCCTCCCAACCAGGTAAGTTTATGAGCGATCGGCGAACGCGAGCCGTTGCGACCCTGCAGCGTATCTGGCGCAAGTTTGCCAGTGGAAGCTTAACATAGGAAAACGGCTATCGCGGTGCGCTGAAAAGGGACGGCGGCGGGGAAAAGAGTTGTGGGGGAGCGCGAGCGACGGTGAGGGCCAGCTGGCCCACAGAAGAGAAAGAAGATGGACCATCCTCCACCGAACGAACCAGGGATCAGAGATGCAAGAAAACGAATAGGAACCATCCATCCCCTTCCCCTCCAGGGACCAAAGACTCTTCTACGGTGTTGCAATTTTTTTTCACAGTGTTCCGCATTTTTTTTCTGCTCTTGGACTGCAGCTGATCGATGTGAGTCTGACAGAGATCATGGGGTGGGAGCCGCCTTCTCCACAGGAGGACTGCAGTCTTAACAGGGCCGCGCGAACGCAGCCCCCCACACAAAAATTTAGCTGTTGGCTAACTTCAACTCGAAGCTGCCACACGGGTCAGCCCGCGCTAAAGTGCAATGCGTGGGCCTCACCATGGAGGTCCCGCCTTCCTGATCGCGAGAGCCTCCCAGCCAGGTAAGTTTATGAGCGATCGGCGAACGCGAGCCGTTGCGACCCTGCAGCGTATCTGGCGCAAGTTTGCCAGTGGAAGCTTAACATAGGAAAACGGCTATCGCGGTGCGCTGAAAAGGGACGGCGGCGGGGAAAAGAGTTGTGGGGGAGCGCGAGCGACGGTGAGGGCCAGCTGGCCCACAGAAGAGAAAGAAGATGGACCATCCTCCACCGAACGAACCAGGGATCAGAGATGCAAGAAAACGAATAGGAACCATCCATCCCCTTCCCCTCCAGGGACCAAAGACTCTTCTACGGTGTTGCAATTTTTTTTCACAGTGTTCCGCATTTTTTTTCTGCTCTTGGACTGCAGCTGATCGATGTGAGTCTGACAGAGATCATGGGGTGGGAGCCGCCTTCTCCACAGGAGGACTGCAGTCTTAACAGGGCCGCGCGAACGCAGCCCCCCACACAAAAATTTAGCTGTTGGCTAACTTCAACTCGAAGCTGCCACACGGGTCAGCCCGCGCTAAAGTGCAATGCGTGGGCCTCACCATGGAGGTCCCGCCTTCCTGATCGCGAGAGCCTCCCAGCCAGGTAAGTTTATGAGCGATCGGCGAACGCGAGCCGTTGCGACCCTGCAGCGTATCTGGCGCAAGTTTGCCAGTGGAAGCTTAACATAGGAAAACGGCTATCGCGGTGCGCTGAAAAGGGACGGCGGCGGGGAAAAGAGTTGTGGGGGAGCGCGAGCGACGGTGAGGGCCAGCTGGCCCACAGAAGAGAAAGAAGATGGACCATCCTCCACCGAACGAACCAGGGATCAGAGATGCAAGAAAACGAATAGGAACCATCCATCCCCTTCCCCTCCAGGGACCAAAGACTCTTCTACGGTGTTGCAATTTTTTTTCACAGTGTTCCGCATTTTTTTTCTGCTCTTGGACTGCAGCTGATCGATGTGAGTCTGACAGAGATCATGGGGTGGGAGCCGCCTTCTCCACAGGAGGACTGCAGTCTTAACAGGGCCGCGCGAACGCAGCCCCCCACACAAAAATTTAGCTGTTGGCTAACTTCAACTCGAAGCTGCCACACGGGTCAGCCCGCGCTAAAGTGCAATGCGTGGGCCTCACCATGGAGGTCCCGCCTTCCTGATCGCGAGAGCCTCCCAGCCAGGTAAGTTTATGAGCGATCGGCGAACGCGAGCCGTTGCGACCCTGCAGCGTATCTGGCGCAAGTTTGCCAGTGGAAGCTTAACATAGGAAAACGGCTATCGCGGTGCGCTGAAAAGGGACGGCGGCGGGGAAAAGAGTTGTGGGGGAGCGCGAGCGACGGTGAGGGCCAGCTGGCCCACAGAAGAGAAAGAAGATGGACCATCCTCCACCGAACGAACCAGGGATCAGAGATGCAAGAAAACGAATAGGAACCATCCATCCCCTTCCCCTCCAGGGACCAAAGACTCTTCTACGGTGTTGCAATTTTTTTTTCACAGTGTTCCGCATTTTTTTTTCTGCTCTTGGACTGCAGCTGATCGATGTGAGTCTGACAGAGATCATGGGGTGGGAGCCGCCTTCTCCACAGGAGGACTGCAGTCTTAACAGGGCCGCGCGAACGCAGCCCCCCACACAAAAATTTAGCTGTTGGCTAACTTCAACTCGAAGCTGCCACACGGGTCAGCCCGCGCTAAAGTGCAATGCGTGGGCCTCACCATGGAGGTCCCGCCTTCCTGATCGCGAGAGCCTCCCAGCCAGGTAAGTTTATGAGCGATCGGCGAACGCGAGCCGTTGCGACCCTGCAGCGTATCTGGCGCAAGTTTGCCAGTGGAAGCTTAACATAGGAAAACGGCTATCGCGGTGCGCTGAAAAGGGACGGCGGCGGGGAAAAGAGTTGTGGGGGAGCGCGAGCGACGGTGAGGGCCAGCTGGCCCACAGAAGAGAAAGAAGATGGACCATCCTCCACCGAACGAACCAGGGATCAGAGATGCAAGAAAACGAATAGGAACCATCCATCCCCTTCCCCTCCAGGGACCAAAGACTCTTCTACGGTGTTGCAATTTTTTTCACAGTGTTCCGCATTTTTTTTCTGCTCTTGGACTGCAGCTGATCGATGTGAGTCTGACAGAGATCATGGGGTGGGAGCCGCCTTCTCCACAGGAGGACTGCAGTCTTAACAGGGCCGCGCGAACGCAGCCCCCCACACAAAAATTTAGCTGTTGGCTAACTTCAACTCGAAGCTGCCACACGGGTCAGCCCGCGCTAAAGTGCAATGCGTGGGCCTCACCATGGAGGTCCCGCCTTCCTGATCGCGAGAGCCTCCCAGCCAGGTAAGTTTATGAGCGATCGGCGAACGCGAGCCGTTGCGACCCTGCAGCGTATCTGGCGCAAGTTTGCCAGTGGAAGCTTAACATAGGAAAACGGCTATCGCGGTGCGCTGAAAAGGGACGGCGGCGGGGAAAAGAGTTGTGGGGGAGCGCGAGCGACGGTGAGGGCCAGCTGGCCCACAGAAGAGAAAGAAGATGGACCATCCTCCACCGAACGAACCAGGGATCAGAGATGCAAGAAAACGAATAGGAACCATCCATCCCCTTCCCCTCCAGGGACCAAAGACTCTTCTACGGTGTTGCAATTTTTTTTCACAGTGTTCCGCATTTTTTTTCTGCTCTTGGACTGCAGCTGATCGATGTGAGTCTGACAGAGATCATGGGGTGGGAGCCGCCTTCTCCACAGGAGGACTGCAGTCTTAACAGGGCCGCGCGAACGCAGCCCCCCACACAAAAATTTAGCTGTTGGCTAACTTCAACTCGAAGCTGCCACACGGGTCAGCCCGCGCTAAAGTGCAATGCGTGGGCCTCACCATGGAGGTCCCGCCTTCCTGATCGCGAGAGCCTCCCAGCCAGGTAAGTTTATGAGCGATCGGCGAACGCGAGCCGTTGCGACCCTGCAGCGTATCTGGCGCAAGTTTGCCAGTGGAAGCTTAACATAGGAAAACGGCTATCGCGGTGCGCTGAAAAGGGACGGCGGCGGGGAAAAGAGTTGTGGGGGAGCGCGAGCGACGGTGAGGGCCAGCTGGCCCACAGAAGAGAAAGGAGATGGACCATCCTCCACCGAACGAACCAGGGATCAGAGATGCAAGAAAACGAATAGGAACCATCCATCCCCTTCCCCTCCAGGGACCAAAGACTCTTCTACGGTGTTGCAATTTTTTTTCACAGTGTTCCGCATTTTTTTTCTGCTCTTGGACTGCAGCTGATCGATGTGAGTCTGACAGAGATCATGGGGTGGGAGCCGCCTTCTCCACAGGAGGACTGCAGTCTTAACAGGGCCGCGCGAACGCAGCCCCCCACACAAAAATTTAGCTGTTGGCTAACTTCAACTCGAAGCTGCCACACGGGTCAGCCCGCGCTAAAGTGCAATGCGTGGGCCTCACCATGGAGGTCCCGCCTTCCTGATCGCGAGAGCCTCCCAGCCAGGTAAGTTTATGAGCGATCGGCGAACGCGAGCCGTTGCGACCCTGCAGCGTATCTGGCGCAAGTTTGCCAGTGGAAGCTTAACATAGGAAAACGGCTATCGCGGTGCGCTGAAAAGGGACGGCGGCGGGGAAAAGAGTTGTGGGGGAGCGCGAGCGACGGTGAGGGCCAGCTGGCCCACAGAAGAGAAAGAAGATGGACCATCCTCCACCGAACGAACCAGGGATCAGAGATGCAAGAAAACGAATAGGAACCATCCATCCCCTTCCCCTCCAGGGACCAAAGACTCTTCTACGGTGTTGCAATTTTTTTTCACAGTGTTCCGCATTTTTTTTCTGCTCTTGGACTGCAGCTGATCGATGTGAGTCTGACAGAGATCATGGGGTGGGAGCCGCCTTCTCCACAGGAGGACTGCAGTCTTAACAGGGCCGCGCGAACGCAGCCCCCCACACAAAAATTTAGCTGTTGGCTAACTTCAACTCGAAGCTGCCACACGGGTCAGCCCGCGCTAAAGTGCAATGCGTGGGCCTCACCATGGAGGTCCCGCCTTCCTGATCGCGAGAGCCTCCCAGCCAGGTAAGTTTATGAGCGATCGGCGAACGCGAGCCGTTGCGACCCTGCAGCGTATCTGGCGCAAGTTTGCCAGTGGAAGCTTAACATAGGAAAACGGCTATCGCGGTGCGCTGAAAAGGGACGGCGGCGGGGAAAAGAGTTGTGGGGGAGCGCGAGCGACGGTGAGGGCCAGCTGGCCCACAGAAGAGAAAGAAGATGGACCATCCTCCACCGAACGAACCAGGGATCAGAGATGCAAGAAAACGAATAGGAACCATCCATCCCCTTCCCCTCCAGGGACCAAAGACTCTTCTACGGTGTTGCAATTTTTTTTCACAGTGTTCCGCATTTTTTTTCTGCTCTTGGACTGCAGCTGATCGATGTGAGTCTGACAGAGATCATGGGGTGGGAGCCGCCTTCTCCACAGGAGGACTGCAGTCTTAACAGGGCCGCGCGAACGCAGCCCCCCACACAAAAATTTAGCTGTTGGCTAACTTCAACTCGAAGCTGCCACACGGGTCAGCCCGCGCTAAAGTGCAATGCGTGGGCCTCACCATGGAGGTCCCGCCTTCCTGATCGCGAGAGCCTCCCAGCCAGGTAAGTTTATGAGCGATCGGCGAACGCGAGCCGTTGCGACCCTGCAGCGTATCTGGCGCAAGTTTGCCAGTGGAAGCTTAACATAGGAAAACGGCTATCGCGGTGCGCTGAAAAGGGACGGCGGCGGGGAAAAGAGTTGTGGGGGAGCGCGAGCGACGGTGAGGGCCAGCTGGCCCACAGAAGAGAAAGAAGATGGACCATCCTCCACCGAACGAACCAGGGATCAGAGATGCAAGAAAACGAATAGGAACCATCCATCCCCTTCCCCTCCAGGGACCAAAGACTCTTCTACGGTGTTGCAATTTTTTTTCACAGTGTTCCGCATTTTTTTTTCTGCTCTTGGACTGCAGCTGATCGATGTGAGTCTGACAGAGATCATGGGGTGGGAGCCGCCTTCTCCACAGGAGGACTGCAGTCTTAACAGGGCCGCGCGAACGCAGCCCCCCACACAAAAATTTAGCTGTTGGCTAACTTCAACTCGAAGCTGCCACACGGGTCAGCCCGCGCTAAAGTGCAATGCGTGGGCCTCACCATGGAGGTCCCGCCTTCCTGATCGCGAGAGCCTCCCAGCCAGGTAAGTTTATGAGCGATCGGCGAACGCGAGCCGTTGCGACCCTGCAGCGTATCTGGCGCAAGTTTGCCAGTGGAAGCTTAACATAGGAAAACGGCTATCGCGGTGCGCTGAAAAGGGACGGCGGCGGGGAAAAGAGTTGTGGGGGAGCGCGAGCGACGGTGAGGGCCAGCTGGCCCACAGAAGAGAAAGAAGATGGACCATCCTCCACCGAACGAACCAGGGATCAGAGATGCAAGAAAACGAATAGGAACCATCCATCCCCTTCCCCTCCAGGGACCAAAGACTCTTCTACGGTGTTGCAATTTTTTTTCACAGTGTTCCGCATTTTTTTTCTGCTCTTGGACTGCAGCTGATCGATGTGAGTCTGACAGAGATCATGGGGTGGGAGCCGCCTTCTCCACAGGAGGACTGCAGTCTTAACAGGGCCGCGCGAACGCAGCCCCCCACACAAAAATTTAGCTGTTGGCTAACTTCAACTCGAAGCTGCCACACGGGTCAGCCCGCGCTAAAGTGCAATGCGTGGGCCTCACCATGGAGGTCCCGCCTTCCTGATCGCGAGAGCCTCCCAGCCAGGTAAGTTTATGAGCGATCGGCGAACGCGAGCCGTTGCGACCCTGCAGCGTATCTGGCGCAAGTTTGCCAGTGGAAGCTTAACATAGGAAAACGGCTATCGCGGTGCGCTGAAAAGGGACGGCGGCGGGGAAAAGAGTTGTGGGGGAGCGCGAGCGACGGTGAGGGCCAGCTGGCCCACAGAAGAGAAAGAAGATGGACCATCCTCCACCGAACGAACCAGGGATCAGAGATGCAAGAAAACGAATAGGAACCATCCATCCCCTTCCCCTCCAGGGACCAAAGACTCTTCTACGGTGTTGCAATTTTTTTTCACAGTGTTCCGCATTTTTTTTTCTGCTCTTGGACTGCAGCTGATCGATGTGAGTCTGACAGAGATCATGGGGTGGGAGCCGCCTTCTCCACAGGAGGACTGCAGTCTTAACAGGGCCGCGCGAACGCAGCCCCCCACACAAAAATTTAGCTGTTGGCTAACTTCAACTCGAAGCTGCCACACGGGTCAGCCCGCGCTAAAGTGCAATGCGTGGGCCTCACCATGGAGGTCCCGCCTTCCTGATCGCGAGAGCCTCCCAGCCAGGTAAGTTTATGAGCGATCGGCGAACGCGAGCCGTTGCGACCCTGCAGCGTATCTGGCGCAAGTTTGCCAGTGGAAGCTTAACATAGGAAAACGGCTATCGCGGTGCGCTGAAAAGGGACGGCGGCGGGGAAAAGAGTTGTGGGGGAGCGCGAGCGACGGTGAGGGCCAGCTGGCCCACAGAAGAGAAAGAAGATGGACCATCCTCCACCGAACGAACCAGGGATCAGAGATGCAAGAAAACGAATAGGAACCATCCATCCCCTTCCCCTCCAGGGACCAAAGACTCTTCTACGGTGTTGCAATTTTTTTTCACAGTGTTCCGCATTTTTTTTCTGCTCTTGGACTGCAGCTGATCGATGTGAGTCTGACAGAGATCATGGGGTGGGAGCCGCCTTCTCCACAGGAGGACTGCAGTCTTAACAGGGCCGCGCGAACGCAGCCCCCCACACAAAAATTTAGCTGTTGGCTAACTTCAACTCGAAGCTGCCACACGGGTCAGCCCGCGCTAAAGTGCAATGCGTGGGCCTCACCATGGAGGTCCCGCCTTCCTGATCGCGAGAGCCTCCCAGCCAGGTAAGTTTATGAGCGATCGGCGAACGCGAGCCGTTGCGACCCTGCAGCGTATCTGGCGCAAGTTTGCCAGTGGAAGCTTAACATAGGAAAACGGCTATCGCGGTGCGCTGAAAAGGGACGGCGGCGGGGAAAAGAGTTGTGGGGGAGCGCGAGCGACGGTGAGGGCCAGCTGGCCCACAGAAGAGAAAGAAGATGGACCATCCTCCACCGAACGAACCAGGGATCAGAGATGCAAGAAAACGAATAGGAACCATCCATCCCCTTCCCCTCCAGGGACCAAAGACTCTTCTACGGTGTTGCAATTTTTTTTCACAGTGTTCCGCATTTTTTTTCTGCTCTTGGACTGCAGCTGATCGATGTGAGTCTGACAGAGATCATGGGGTGGGAGCCGCCTTCTCCACAGGAGGACTGCAGTCTTAACAGGGCCGCGCGAACGCAGCCCCCCACACAAAAATTTAGCTGTTGGCTAACTTCAACTCGAAGCTGCCACACGGGTCAGCCCGCGCTAAAGTGCAATGCGTGGGCCTCACCATGGAGGTCCCGCCTTCCTGATCGCGAGAGCCTCCCAGCCAGGTAAGTTTATGAGCGATCGGCGAACGCGAGCCGTTGCGACCCTGCAGCGTATCTGGCGCAAGTTTGCCAGTGGAAGCTTAACATAGGAAAACGGCTATCGCGGTGCGCTGAAAAGGGACGGCGGCGGGGAAAAGAGTTGTGGGGGAGCGCGAGCGACGGTGAGGGCCAGCTGGCCCACAGAAGAGAAAGAAGATGGACCATCCTCCACCGAACGAACCAGGGATCAGAGATGCAAGAAAACGAATAGGAACCATCCATCCCCTTCCCCTCCAGGGACCAAAGACTCTTCTACGGTGTTGCAATTTTTTTTCACAGTGTTCCGCATTTTTTTTCTGCTCTTGGACTGCAGCTGATCGATGTGAGTCTGACAGAGATCATGGGGTGGGAGCCGCCTTCTCCACAGGAGGACTGCAGTCTTAACAGGGCCGCGCGAACGCAGCCCCCCACACAAAAATTTAGCTGTTGGCTAACTTCAACTCGAAGCTGCCACACGGGTCAGCCCGCGCTAAAGTGCAATGCGTGGGCCTCACCATGGAGGTCCCGCCTTCCTGATCGCGAGAGCCTCCCAGCCAGGTAAGTTTATGAGCGATCGGCGAACGCGAGCCGTTGCGACCCTGCAGCGTATCTGGCGCAAGTTTGCCAGTGGAAGCTTAACATAGGAAAACGGCTATCGCGGTGCGCTGAAAAGGGACGGCGGCGGGGAAAAGAGTTGTGGGGGAGCGCGAGCGACGGTGAGGGCCAGCTGGCCCACAGAAGAGAAAGAAGATGGACCATCCTCCACCGAACGAACCAGGGATCAGAGATGCAAGAAAACGAATAGGAACCATCCATCCCCTTCCCCTCCAGGGACCAAAGACTCTTCTACGGTGTTGCAATTTTTTTTTCACAGTGTTCCGCATTTTTTTTTTCTGCTCTTGGACTGCAGCTGATCGATGTGAGTCTGACAGATCATGGGGTGGGAGCCGCCTTCTCCACAGGAGGACTGCAGTCTTAACAGGGCCGCGCGAACGCAGCCCCCCACACAAAAATTTAGCTGTTGGCTAACTTCAACTCGAAGCTGCCACACGGGTCAGCCCGCGCTAAAGTGCAATGCGTGGGCCTCACCATGGAGGTCCCGCCTTCCTGATCGCGAGAGCCTCCCAGCCAGGTAAGTTTATGAGCGATCGGCGAACGCGAGCCGTTGCGACCCTGCAGCGTATCTGGCGCAAGTTTGCCAGTGGAAGCTTAACATAGGAAAACGGCTATCGCGGTGCGCTGAAAAGGGACGGCGGCGGGGAAAAGAGTTGTGGGGGAGCGCGAGCGACGGTGAGGGCCAGCTGGCCCACAGAAGAGAAAGAAGATGGACCATCCTCCACCGAACGAACCAGGGATCAGAGATGCAAGAAAACGAATAGGAACCATCCATCCCCTTCCCCTCCAGGGACCAAAGACTCTTCTACGGTGTTGCAATTTTTTTTCACAGTGTTCCGCATTTTTTTTCTGCTCTTGGACTGCAGCTGATCGATGTGAGTCTGACAGAGATCATGGGGTGGGAGCCGCCTTCTCCACAGGAGGACTGCAGTCTTAACAGGGCCGCGCGAACGCAGCCCCCCACACAAAAATTTAGCTGTTGGCTAACTTCAACTCGAAGCTGCCACACGGGTCAGCCCGCGCTAAAGTGCAATGCGTGGGCCTCACCATGGAGGTCCCGCCTTCCTGATCGCGAGAGCCTCCCAGCCAGGTAAGTTTATGAGCGATCGGCGAACGCGAGCCGTTGCGACCCTGCAGCGTATCTGGCGCAAGTTTGCCAGTGGAAGCTTGCCATAGGAAAACGGCTATCGCGGTGCGCTGAAAAGGGACGGCGGCGGGGAAAAGAGTTGTGGGGGAGCGCGAGCGACGGTGAGGGCCAGCTGGCCCACAGAAGAGAAAGAAGATGGACCATCCTCCACCGAACGAACCAGGGATCAGAGATGCAAGAAAACGAATAGGAACCATCCATCCCCTTCCCCTCCAGGGACCAAAGACTCTTCTACGGTGTTGCAATTTTTTTCACAGTGTTCCGCATTTTTTTTTCTGCTCTTGGACTGCAGCTGATCGATGTGAGTCTGACAGAGATCATGGGGTGGGAGCCGCCTTCTCCACAGGAGGACTGCAGTCTTAACAGGGCCGCGCGAACGCAGCCCCCCACACAAAAATTTAGCTGTTGGCTAACTTCAACTCGAAGCTGCCACACGGGTCAGCCCGCGCTAAAGTGCAATGCGTGGGCCTCACCATGGAGGTCCCGCCTTCCTGATCGCGAGAGCCTCCCAGCCAGGTAAGTTTATGAGCGATCGGCGAACGCGAGCCGTTGCGACCCTGCAGCGTATCTGGCGCAAGTTTGCCAGTGGAAGCTTAACATAGGAAAACGGCTATCGCGGTGCGCTGAAAAGGGACGGCGGCGGGGAAAAGAGTTGTGGGGGAGCGCGAGCGACGGTGAGGGCCAGCTGGCCCACAGAAGAGAAAGAAGATGGACCATCCTCCACCGAACGAACCAGGGATCAGAGATGCAAGAAAACGAATAGGAACCATCCATCCCCTTCCCCTCCAGGGACCAAAGACTCTTCTACGGTGTTGCAATTTTTTTCACAGTGTTCCGCATTTTTTTTCTGCTCTTGGACTGCAGCTGATCGATGTGAGTCTGGCAGAGATCATGGGGTGGGAGCCGCCTTCTCCACAGGAGGACTGCAGTCTTAACAGGGCCGCGCGAACGCAGCCCCCCACACAAAAATTTAGCTGTTGGCTAACTTCAACTCGAAGCTGCCACACGGGTCAGCCCGCGCTAAAGTGCAATGCGTGGGCCTCACCATGGAGGTCCCGCCTTCCTGATCGCGAGAGCCTCCCAGCCAGGTAAGTTTATGAGCGATCGGCGAACGCGAGCCGTTGCGACCCTGCAGCGTATCTGGCGCAAGTTTGCCAGTGGAAGCTTAACATAGGAAAACGGCTATCGCGGTGCGCTGAAAAGGGACGGCGGCGGGGAAAAGAGTTGGGGGGGAGCGCGAGCGACGGTGAGGGCCAGCTGGCCCACAGATGAGAAAGAAGATGGACCATCCTCCACCGAACGAACCAGGGATCAGAGATGCAAGAAAACGAATAGGATCCATCCATCCCCTTCCCCTCCAGGGACCAAAGACTCTTCTACGGTGTTGCAATTTTTTTTCACAGTGTTCCGCATTTTTTTTTTCTGCTCTTGGACTGCAGCTGATCGATGTGAGTCTGACAGAGATCATGGGGTGGGAGCCGCCTTCTCCACAGGAGGACTGCAGTCTTAACAGGGCCGCGCGAACGCAGCCCCCCACACAAAAATTTAGCTGTTGGCTAACTTCAACTCGAAGCTGCCACACGGGTCAGCCCGCGCTAAAGTGCAATGCGTGGGCCTCACCATGGAGGTCCCGCCTTCCTGATCGCGAGAGCCTCCCAGCCAGGTAAGTTTATGAGCGATCGGCGAACGCGAGCCGTTGCGACCCTGCAGCGTATCTGGCGCAAGTTTGCCAGTGGAAGCTTAACATAGGAAAACGGCTATCGCGGTGCGCTGAAAAGGGACGGCGGCGGGGAAAAGAGTTGTGGGGGAGCGCGAGCGACGGTGAGGGCCAGCTGGCCCACAGAAGAGAAAGAAGATGGACCATCCTCCACCGAACGAACCAGGGATCAGAGATGCAAGAAAACGAATAGGAACCATCCATCCCCTTCCCCTCCAGGGACCAAAGACTCTTCTACGGTGTTGCAATTTTTTTTCACAGTGTTCCGCATTTTTTTTTCTGCTCTTGGACTGCAGCTGATCGATGTGAGTCTGACAGAGATCATGGGGTGGGAGCCGCCTTCTCCACAGGAGGACTGCAGTCTTAACAGGGCCGCGCGAACGCAGCCCCCCACACAAAAATTTAGCTGTTGGCTAACTTCAACTCGAAGCTGCCACACGGGTCAGCCCGCGCTAAAGTGCAATGCGTGGGCCTCACCATGGAGGTCCCGCCTTCCTGATCGCGAGAGCCTCCCAGCCAGGTAAGTTTATGAGCGATCGGCGAACGCGAGCCGTTGCGACCCTGCAGCGTATCTGGCGCAAGTTTGCCAGTGGAAGCTTGCCATAGGAAAACGGCTATCGCGGTGCGCTGAAAAGGGACGGCGGCGGGGAAAAGAGTTGTGGGGGAGCGCGAGCGACGGTGAGGGCCAGCTGGCCCACAGAAGAGAAAGAAGATGGACCATCCTCCACCGAACGAACCAGGGATCAGAGATGCAAGAAAACGAATAGGAACCATCCATCCCCTTCCCCTCCAGGGACCAAAGACTCTTCTACGGTGTTGCAATTTTTTTTCACAGTGTTCCGCATTTTTTTTCTGCTCTTGGACTGCAGCTGATCGATGTGAGTCTGACAGAGATCATGGGGTGGGAGCCGCCTTCTCCACAGGAGGACTGCAGTCTTAACAGGGCCGCGCGAACGCAGCCCCCCACACAAAAATTTAGCTGTTGGCTAACTTCAACTCGAAGCTGCCACACGGGTCAGCCCGCGCTAAAGTGCAATGCGTGGGCCTCACCATGGAGGTCCCGCCTTCCTGATCGCGAGAGCCTCCCAGCCAGGTAAGTTTATGAGCGATCGGCGAACGCGAGCCGTTGCGACCCTGCAGCGTATCTGGCGCAAGTTTGCCAGTGGAAGCTTAACATAGGAAAACGGCTATCGCGGTGCGCTGAAAAGGGACGGCGGCGGGGAAAAGAGTTGTGGGGGAGCGCGAGCGACGGTGAGGGCCAGCTGGCCCACAGAAGAGAAAGAAGATGGACCATCCTCCACCGAACGAACCAGGGATCAGAGATGCAAGAAAACGAATAGGAACCATCCATCCCCTTCCCCTCCAGGGACCAAAGACTCTTCTACGGTGTTGCAATTTTTTTTCACAGTGTTCCGCATTTTTTTTCTGCTCTTGGACTGCAGCTGATCGATGTGAGTCTGACAGAGATCATGGGGTGGGAGCCGCCTTCTCCACAGGAGGACTGCAGTCTTAACAGGGCCGCGCGAACGCAGCCCCCCACACAAAAATTTAGCTGTTGGCTAACTTCAACTCGAAGCTGCCACACGGGTCAGCCCGCGCTAAAGTGCAATGCGTGGGCCTCACCATGGAGGTCCCGCCTTCCTGATCGCGAGAGCCTCCCAGCCAGGTAAGTTTATGAGCGATCGGCGAACGCGAGCCGTTGCGACCCTGCAGCGTATCTGGCGCAAGTTTGCCAGTGGAAGCTTAACATAGGAAAACGGCTATCGCGGTGCGCTGAAAAGGGACGGCGGCGGGGAAAAGAGTTGTGGGGGAGCGCGAGCGACGGTGAGGGCCAGCTGGCCCACAGAAGAGAAAGAAGATGGACCATCCTCCACCGAACGAACCAGGGATCAGAGATGCAAGAAAACGAATAGGAACCATCCATCCCCTTCCCCTCCAGGGACCAAAGACTCTTCTACGGTGTTGCAATTTTTTTTCACAGTGTTCCGCATTTTTTTTCTGCTCTTGGACTGCAGCTGATCGATGTGAGTCTGACAGAGATCATGGGGTGGGAGCCGCCTTCTCCACAGGAGGACTGCAGTCTTAACAGGGCCGCGCGAACGCAGCCCCCCACACAAAAATTTAGCTGTTGGCTAACTTCAACTCGAAGCTGCCACACGGGTCAGCCCGCGCTAAAGTGCAATGCGTGGGCCTCACCATGGAGGTCCCGCCTTCCTGATCGCGAGAGCCTCCCAGCCAGGTAAGTTTATGAGCGATCGGCGAACGCGAGCCGTTGCGACCCTGCAGCGTATCTGGCGCAAGTTTGCCAGTGGAAGCTTAACATAGGAAAACGGCTATCGCGGTGCGCTGAAAAGGGACGGCGGCGGGGAAAAGAGTTGTGGGGGAGCGCGAGCGACGGTGAGGGCCAGCTGGCCCACAGAAGAGAAAGAAGATGGACCATCCTCCACCGAACGAACCAGGGATCAGAGATGCAAGAAAACGAATAGGAACCATCCATCCCCTTCCCCTCCAGGGACCAAAGACTCTTCTACGGTGTTGCAATTTTTTTTCACAGTGTTCCGCATTTTTTTTTCTGCTCTTGGACTGCAGCTGATCGATGTGAGTCTGACAGAGATCATGGGGTGGGAGCCGCCTTCTCCACAGGAGGACTGCAGTCTTAACAGGGCCGCGCGAACGCAGCCCCCCACACAAAAATTTAGCTGTTGGCTAACTTCAACTCGAAGCTGCCACACGGGTCAGCCCGCGCTAAAGTGCAATGCGTGGGCCTCACCATGGAGGTCCCGCCTTCCTGATCGCGAGAGCCTCCCAGCCAGGTAAGTTTATGAGCGATCGGCGAACGCGAGCCGTTGCGACCCTGCAGCGTATCTGGCGCAAGTTTGCCAGTGGAAGCTTAACATAGGAAAACGGCTATCGCGGTGCGCTGAAAAGGGACGGCGGCGGGGAAAAGAGTTGTGGGGGAGCGCGAGCGACGGTGAGGGCCAGCTGGCCCACAGAAGAGAAAGAAGATGGACCATCCTCCACCGAACGAACCAGGGATCAGAGATGCAAGAAAACGAATAGGAACCATCCATCCCCTTCCCCTCCAGGGACCAAAGACTCTTCTACGGTGTTGCAATTTTTTTTCACAGTGTTCCGCATTTTTTTTTCTGCTCTTGGACTGCAGCTGATCGATGTGAGTCTGACAGAGATCATGGGGTGGGAGCCGCCTTCTCCACAGGAGGACTGCAGTCTTAACAGGGCCGCGCGAACGCAGCCCCCCACACAAGAATTTAGCTGTTGGCTAACTTCAACTCGAAGCTGTCACACGGGTCAGCCCGCGCTAAAGTGCAATGCGTGGGCCTCACCATGGAGGTCCCGCCTTCCTGATCGCGAGAGCCTCCCAGCCAGGTAAGTTTATGAGCGATCGGCGAACGCGAGCCGTTGCGACCCTGCAGCGTATCTGGCGCAAGTTTGCCAGTGGAAGCTTAACATAGGAAAACGGCTATCGCGGTGCGCTGAAAAGGGACGGCGGCGGGGAAAAGAGTTGTGGGGGAGCGCGAGCGACGGTGAGGGCCAGCTGGCCCACAGAAGAGAAAGAAGATGGACCATCCTCCACCGAACGAACCAGGGATCAGAGATGCAAGAAAACGAATAGGAACCATCCATCCCCTTCCCCTCCAGGGACCAAAGACTCTTCTACGGTGTTGCAATTTTTTTTCACAGTGTTCCGCATTTTTTTTTTCTGCTCTTGGACTGCAGCTGATCGATGTGAGTCTGACAGAGATCATGGGGTGGGAGCCGCCTTCTCCACAGGAGGACTGCAGTCTTAACAGGGCCGCGCGAACGCAGCCCCCCACACAAAAATTTAGCTGTTGGCTAACTTCAACTCGAAGCTGCCACACGGGTCAGCCCGCGCTAAAGTGCAATGCGTGGGCCTCACCATGGAGGTCCCGCCTTCCTGATCGCGAGAGCCTCCCAGCCAGGTAAGTTTATGAGCGATCGGCGAACGCGAGCCGTTGCGACCCTGCAGCGTATCTGGCGCAAGTTTGCCAGTGGAAGCTTAACATAGGAAAACGGCTATCGCGGTGCGCTGAAAAGGGACGGCGGCGGGGAAAAGAGTTGTGGGGGAGCGCGAGCGACGGTGAGGGCCAGCTGGCCCACAGAAGAGAAAGAAGATGGACCATCCTCCACCGAACGAACTAGGGATCAGAGATGCAAGAAAACGAATAGGAACCATCCATCCCCTTCCCCTCCAGGGACCAAAGACTCTTCTACGGTGTTGCAATTTTTTTTCACAGTGTTCCGCATTTTTTTTCTGCTCTTGGACTGCAGCTGATCGATGTGAGTCTGACAGAGATCATGGGGTGGGAGCCGCCTTCTCCACAGGAGGACTGCAGTCTTAACAGGGCCGCGCGAACGCAGCCCCCCACACAAAAATTTAGCTGTTGGCTAACTTCAACTCGAAGCTGCCACACGGGTCAGCCCGCGCTAAAGTGCAATGCGTGGGCCTCACCATGGAGGTCCCGCCTTCCTGATCGCGAGAGCCTCCCAGCCAGGTAAGTTTATGAGCGATCGGCGAACGCGAGCCGTTGCGACCCTGCAGCGTATCTGGCGCAAGTTTGCCAGTGGAAGCTTAACATAGGAAAACGGCTATCGCGGTGCGCTGAAAAGGGACGGCGGCGGGGAAAAGAGTTGTGGGGATGCGCGAGCGACGGTGAGGGCCAGCTGGCCCACAGAAGAGAAAGAAAATGGACCATCCTCCACCGAACGAACCAGGGATCAGAGATGCAAGAAAACGAATAGGAACCATCCATCCCCTTCCCCTCCAGGGACCAAAGACTCTTCTACGGTGTTGCAATTTTTTTTCACAGTGTTCCGCATTTTTTTTCTGCTCTTGGACTGCAGCTGATCGATGTGAGTCTGACAGAGATCATGGGGTGGGAGCCGCCTTCTCCACAGGAGGACTGCAGTCTTAACAGGGCCGCGCGAACGCAGCCCCCCACACAAAAATTTAGCTGTTGGCTAACTTCAACTCGAAGCTGCCACACGGGTCAGCCCGCGCTAAAGTGCAAAATTGCGTGGGCCTCACCATGGAGGTCCCGCCTTCCTGATCGCGAGAGCCTCCCAGCCAGGTAAGTTTATGAGCGATCGGCGAACGCGAGCCGTTGCGACCCTGCAGCTTATCTGGCGCAAGTTTGCCAGTGGAAGCTTAACATAGGAAAACGGCTATCGCGGTGCGCTGAAAAGGGACGGCGGCGGGGAAAAGAGTTGTGGGGGAGCGCGAGCGACGGTGAGGGGCAGCTGGCCCACAGAAGAGAAAGAAGATGGACCATCCTCCACCGAACGAACCAGGGATCAGAGATGCAAGAAAACGAATAGGAACCATCCATCCCCTTCCCCTCCAGGGACCAAAGACTCTTCTACGGTGTTGCAATTTTTTTTCACAGTGTTCCGCATTTTTTTTCTGCTCTTGGACTGCAGCTGATCGATGTGAGTCTGACAGAGATCATGGGGTGGGAGCCGCCTTCTCCACAGGAGGACTGCAGTCTTAACAGGGCCGCGCGAACGCAGCCCCCCACACAAAAATTTAGCTGTTGGCTAACTTCAACTCGAAGCTGCCACACGGGTCAGCCCGCGCTAAAGTGCAATGCGTGGGCCTCACCATGGAGGTCCCGCCTTCCTGATCGCGAGAGCCTCCCAGCCAGGTAAGTTTATGAGCGATCGGCGAACGCGAGCCGTTGCGACCCTGCATCGTATCTGGCGCAAGTTTGCCAGTGGAAGCTTAACATAGGAAAACGGCTATCGCGGTGCGCTGAAAAGGGACGGCGGCGGGGAAAAGAGTTGTGGGGGAGCGCGAGCGACGGTGAGGGCCAGCTGGCCCACAGAAGAGAAAGAAGATGGACCATCCTCCACCGAACGAACCAGGGATCAGAGATGCAAGAAAACGAATAGGAACCATCCATCCCCTTCCCCTCCAGGGACCAAAGACTCTTCTACGGTGTTGCAATTTTTTTTCACAGTGTTCCGCATTTTTTTTTCTGCTCTTGGACTGCAGCTGATCGATGTGAGTCTGACAGAGATCATGGGGTGGGAGCCGCCTTCTCCACAGGAGGACTGCAGTCTTAACAGGGCCGCGCGAACGCAGCCCCCCACACAAAAATTTAGCTGTTGGCTAACTTCAACTCGAAGCTGCCACACGGGTCAGCCCGCGCTAAAGTGCAATGCGTGGGCCTCACCATGGAGGTCCCGCCTTCCTGATCGCGAGAGCCTCCCAGCCAGGTAAGTTTATGAGCGATCGGCGAACGCGAGCCGTTGCGACCCTGCAGCGTATCTGGCGCAAGTTTGCCAGTGGAAGCTTAACATAGGAAAACGGCTATCGCGGTGCGCTGAAAAGGGACGGCGGCGGGGAAAAGAGTTGTGGGGGAGCGCGAGCGACGGTGAGGGCCAGCTGGCCCACAGAAGAGAAAGAAGATGGACCATCCTCCACCGAACGAACCAGGGATCAGAGATGCAAGAAAACGAATAGGAACCATCCATCCCCTTCCCCTCCAGGGACCAAAGACTCTTCTACGGTGTTGCAATTTTTTTCACAGTGTTCCTCATTTTTTTTCTGCTCTTGGACTGCAGCTGATCGATGTGAGTCTGACAGAGATCATGGGGTGGGAGCCGCCTTCTCCACAGGAGGACTGCAGTCTTAACAGGGCCGCGCGAACGCAGCCCCCCACACAAAAATTTAGCTGTTGGCTAACTTCAACTCGAAGCTGCCACACGGGTCAGCCCGCGCTAAAGTGCAATGCGTGGGCCTCACCATGGAGGTCCCGCCTTCCTGATCGCGAGAGCCTCCCAGCCAGGTAAGTTTATGAGCGATCGGCGAACGCGAGCCGTTGCGACCCTGCAGCGTATCTGGCGCAAGTTTGCCAGTGGAAGCTTAACATAGGAAAACGGCTATCGCGGTGCGCTGAAAAGGGACGGCGGCGGGGAAAAGAGTTGTGGGGGAGCGCGAGCGACGGTGAGGGCCAGCTGGCCCACAGAAGAGAAAGAAGATGGACCATCCTCCACCGAACGAACCAGGGATCAGAGATGCAAGAAAACGAATAGGAACCATCCATCCCCTTCCCCTCCAGGGACCAAAGACTCTTCTACGGTGTTGCAATTTTTTTTCACAGTGTTCCGCATTTTTTTTCTGCTCTTGGACTGCAGCTGATCGATGTGAGTCTGACAGAGATCATGGGGTGGGAGCCGCCTTCTCCACAGGAGGACTGCAGTCTTAACAGGGCCGCGCGAACGCAGCCCCCCACACAAAAATTTAGCTGTTGGCTAACTTCAACTCGAAGCTGCCACACGGGTCAGCCCGCGCTAAAGTGCAATGCGTGGGCCTCACCATGGAGGTCCCGCCTTCCTGATCGCGAGAGCCTCCCAGCCAGGTAAGTTTATGAGCGATCGGCGAACGCGAGCCGTTGCGACCCTGCAGCGTATCTGGCGCAAGTTTGCCAGTGGAAGCTTAACATAGGAAAACGGCTATCGCGGTGCGCTGAAAAGGGACGGCGGCGGGGAAAAGAGTTGTGGGGGAGCGCGAGCGACGGTGAGGGCCAGCTGGCCCACAGAAGAGAAAGAAGATGGACCATCCTCCACCGAACGAACCAGGGATCAGAGATGCAAGAAAACGAATAGGAACCATCCATCCCCTTCCCCTCCAGGGACCAAAGACTCTTCTACGGTGTTGCAATTTTTTTTCACAGTGTTCCGCATTTTTTTTCTGCTCTTGGACTGCAGCTGATCGATGTGAGTCTGACAGAGATCATGGGGTGGGAGCCGCCTTCTCCACAGGAGGACTGCAGTCTTAACAGGGCCGCGCGAACGCAGCCCCCCACACAAAAATTTAGCTGTTGGCTAACTTCAACTCGAAGCTGCCACACGGGTCAGCCCGCGCTAAAGTGCAATGCGTGGGCCTCACCATGGAGGTCCCGCCTTCCTGATCGCGAGAGCCTCCCAGCCAGGTAAGTTTATGAGCGATCGGCGAACGCGAGCCGTTGCGACCCTGCAGCGTATCTGGCGCAAGTTTGCCAGTGGAAGCTTAACATAGGAAAACGGCTATCGCGGTGCGCTGAAAAGGGACGGCGGCGGGGAAAAGAGTTGTGGGGGAGCGCGAGCGACGGTGAGGGCCAGCTGGCCCACAGAAGAGAAAGAAGATGGACCATCCTCCACCGAACGAACCAGGGATCAGAGATGCAAGAAAACGAATAGGAACCATCCATCCCCTTCCCCTCCAGGGACCAAAGACTCTTCTACGGTGTTGCAATTTTTTTTCACAGTGTTCCGCATTTTTTTTTCTGCTCTTGGACTGCAGCTGATCGATGTGAGTCTGACAGAGATCATGGGGTGGGAGCCGCCTTCTCCACAGGAGGACTGCAGTCTTAACAGGGCCGCGCGAACGCAGCCCCCCACACAAAAATTTAGCTGTTGGCTAACTTCAACTCGAAGCTGCCACACGGGTCAGCCCGCGCTAAAGTGCAATGCGTGGGCCTCACCATGGAGGTCCCGCCTTCCTGATCGCGAGAGCCTCCCAGCCAGGTAAGTTTATGAGCGATCGGCGAACGCGAGCCGTTGCGACCCTGCAGCGTATCTGGCGCAAGTTTGCCAGTGGAAGCTTAACATAGGAAAACGGCTATCGCGGTGCGCTGAAAAGGGACGGCGGCGGGGAAAAGAGTTGTGGGGGAGCGCGAGCGACGGTGAGGGCCAGCTGGCCCACAGAAGAGAAAGAAGATGGACCATCCTCCACCGAACGAACCAGGGATCAGAGATGCAAGAAAACGAATAGGAACCATCCATCCCCTTCCCCTCCAGGGACCAAAGACTCTTCTACGGTGTTGCAATTTTTTTTCACAGTGTTCCGCATTTTTTTTCTGCTCTTGGACTGCAGCTGATCGATGTGAGTCTGACAGAGATCATGGGGTGGGAGCCGCCTTCTCCACAGGAGGACTGCAGTCTTAACAGGGCCGCGCGAACGCAGCCCCCCACACAAAAATTTAGCTGTTGGCTAACTTCAACTCGAAGCTGCCACACGGGTCAGCCCGCGCTAAAGTGCAATGCGTGGGCCTCACCATGGAGGTCCCGCCTTCCTGATCGCGAGAGCCTCCCAGCCAGGTAAGTTTATGAGCGATCGGCGAACGCGAGCCGTTGCGACCCTGCAGCGTATCTGGCGCAAGTTTGCCAGTGGAAGCTTGCCATAGGAAAACGGCTATCGCGGTGCGCTGAAAAGGGACGGCGGCGGGGAAAAGAGTTGTGGGGGAGCGCGAGCGACGGTGAGGGCCAGCTGGCCCACAGAAGAGAAAGAAGATGGACCATCCTCCACCGAACGAACCAGGGATCAGAGATGCAAGAAAACGAATAGGAACCATCCATCCCCTTCCCCTCCAGGGACCAAAGACTCTTCTACGGTGTTGCAATTTTTTTTCACAGTGTTCCGCATTTTTTTTCTGCTCTTGGACTGCAGCTGATCGATGTGAGTCTGACAGAGATCATGGGGTGGGAGCCGCCTTCTCCACAGGAGGACTGCAGTCTTAACAGGGCCGCGCGAACGCAGCCCCCCACACAAAAATTTAGCTGTTGGCTAACTTCAACTCGAAGCTGCCACACGGGTCAGCCCGCGCTAAAGTGCAATGCGTGGGCCTCACCATGGAGGTCCCGCCTTCCTGATCGCGAGAGCCTCCCAGCCAGGTAAGTTTATGAGCGATCGGCGAACGCGAGCCGTTGCGACCCTGCAGCGTATCTGGCGCAAGTTTGCCAGTGGAAGCTTAACATAGGAAAACGGCTATCGCGGTGCGCTGAAAAGGGACGGCGGCGGGGAAAAGAGTTGTGGGGGAGCGCGAGCGACGGTGAGGGCCAGCTGGCCCACAGAAGAGAAAGAAGATGGACCATCCTCCACCGAACGAACCAGGGATCAGAGATGCAAGAAAACGAATAGGAACCATCCATCCCCTTCCCCTCCAGGGACCAAAGACTCTTCTACGGTGTTGCAATTTTTTTTTCACAGTGTTCCGCATTTTTTTCTGCTCTTGGACTGCAGCTGATCGATGTGAGTCTGACAGAGATCATGGGGTGGGAGTCGCCTTCTCCACAGGAGGACTGCAGTCTTAACAGGGCCGCGCGAACGCAGCCCCCCACACAAAAATTTAGCTGTTGGCTAACTTCAACTCGAAGCTGCCACACGGGTCAGCCCGCGCTAAAGTGCAATGCGTGGGCCTCACCATGGAGGTCCCGCCTTCCTGATCGCGAGAGCCTCCCAGCCAGGTAAGTTTATGAGCGATCGGCGAACGCGAGCCGTTGCGACCCTGCAGCGTATCTGGCGCAAGTTTGCCAGTGGAAGCTTAACATAGGAAAACGGCTATCGCGGTGCGCTGAAAAGGGACGGCGGCGGGGAAAAGAGTTGTGGGGGAGCGCGAGCGACGGTGAGGGCCAGCTGGCCCACAGAAGAGAAAGAAGATGGACCATCCTCCACCGAACGAACCAGGGATCAGAGATGCAAGAAAACGAATAGGAACCATCCATCCCCTTCCCCTCCAGGGACCAAAGACTCTTCTACGGTGTTGCAATTTTTTTTTCACAGTGTTCCGCATTTTTTTTCTGCTCTTGGACTGCAGCTGATCGATGTGAGTCTGACAGAGATCATGGGGTGGGAGTCGCCTTCTCCACAGGAGGACTGCAGTCTTAACAGGGCCGCGCGAACGCAGCCCCCCACACAAAAATTTAGCTGTTGGCTAACTTCAACTCGAAGCTGCCACACGGGTCAGCCCGCGCTAAAGTGCAATGCGTGGGCCTCACCATGGAGGTCCCGCCTTCCTGATCGCGAGAGCCTCCCAGCCAGGTAAGTTTATGAGCGATCGGCGAACGCGAGCCGTTGCGACCCTGCAGCGTATCTGGCGCAAGTTTGCCAGTGGAAGCTTAACATAGGAAAACGGCTATCGCGGTGCGCTGAAAAGGGACGGCGGCGGGGAAAAGAGTTGTGGGGGAGCGCGAGCGACGGTGAGGGCCAGCTGGCCCACAGAAGAGAAAGAAGATGGACCATCCTCCACCGAACGAACCAGGGATCAGAGATGCAAGAAAACGAATAGGAACCATCCATCCCCTTCCCCTCCAGGGACCAAAGACTCTTCTACGGTGTTGCAATTTTTTTTTCACAGTGTTCCGCATTTTTTTTCTGCTCTTGGACTGCAGCTGATCGATGTGAGTCTGACAGAGATCATGGGGTGGGAGCCGCCTTCTCCACAGGAGGACTGCAGTCTTAACAGGGCCGCGCGAACGCAGCCCCCCACACAAAAATTTAGCTGTTGGCTAACTTCAACTCGAAGCTGCCACACGGGTCAGCCCGCGCTAAAGTGCAATGCGTGGGCCTCACCATGGAGGTCCCGCCTTCCTGATCGCGAGAGCCTCCCAGCCAGGTAAGTTTATGAGCGATCGGCGAACGCGAGCCGTTGCGACCCTGCAGCGTATCTGGCGCAAGTTTGCCAGTGGAAGCTTAACATAGGAAAACGGCTATCGCGGTGCGCTGAAAAGGGACGGCGGCGGGGAAAAGAGTTGTGGGGGAGCGCGAGCGACGGTGAGGGCCAGCTGGCCCACAGAAGAGAAAGAAGATGGACCATCCTCCACCGAACGAACCAGGGATCAGAGATGCAAGAAAACGAATAGGAACCATCCATCCCCTTCCCCTCCAGGGACCAAAGACTCTTCTACGGTGTTGCAATTTTTTTTTCACAGTGTTCCGCATTTTTTTTTCTGCTCTTGGACTGCAGCTGATCGATGTGAGTCTGACAGAGATCATGGGGTGGGAGTCGCCTTCTCCACAGGAGGACTGCAGTCTTAACAGGGCCGCGCGAACGCAGCCCCCCACACAAAAATTTAGCTGTTGGCTAACTTCAACTCGAAGCTGCCACACGGGTCAGCCCGCGCTAAAGTGCAATGCGTGGGCCTCACCATGGAGGTCCCGCCTTCCTGATCGCGAGAGCCTCCCAGCCAGGTAAGTTTATGAGCGATCGGCGAACGCGAGCCGTTGCGACCCTGCAGCGTATCTGGCGCAAGTTTGCCAGTGGAAGCTTAACATAGGAAAACGGCTATCGCGGTGCGCTGAAAAGGGACGGCGGCGGGGAAAAGAGTTGTGGGGGAGCGCGAGCGACGGTGAGGGCCAGCTGGCCCACAGAAGAGAAAGAAGATGGACCATCCTCCACCGAACGAACCAGGGATCAGAGATGCAAGAAAACGAATAGGAACCATCCATCCCCTTCCCCTCCAGGGACCAAGCTAACTTCAACTCGAAGCTGCCACACGGGTCAGCCCGCGCTAAAGTGCAATGCGTGGGCCTCACCATGGAGGTCCCGCCTTCCTGATCGCGAGAGCCTCCCAGCCAGGTAAGTTTATGAGCGATCGGCGAACGCGAGCCGTTGCGACCCTGCAGCGTATCTGGCGCAAGTTTGCCAGTGGAAGCTTAACATAGGAAAACGGCTATCGCGGTGCGCTGAAAAGGGACGGCGGCGGGGAAAAGAGTTGTGGGGGAGCGCGAGCGACGGTGAGGGCCAGCTGGCCCACAGAAGAGAAAGAAGATGGACCATCCTCCACCGAACGAACCAGGGATCAGAGATGCAAGAAAACGAATAGGAACCATCCATCCCCTTCCCCTCCAGGGACCAAAGACTCTTCTACGGTGTTGCAATTTTTTTTTCACAGTGTTCCGCATTTTTTTTTCTGCTCTTGGACTGCAGCTGATCGATGTGAGTCTGACAGAGATCATGGGGTGGGAGTCGCCTTCTCCACAGGAGGACTGCAGTCTTAACAGGGCCGCGCGAACGCAGCCCCCCACACAAGAATTTAGCTGTTGGCTAACTTCAACTCGAAGCTGCCACACGGGTCAGCCCGCGCTAAAGTGCAATGCGTGGGCCTCACCATGGAGGTCCCGCCTTCCTGATCGCGAGAGCCTCCCAGCCAGGTAAGTTTATGAGCGATCGGCGAACGCGAGCCGTTGCGACCCTGCAGCGTATCTGGCGCAAGTTTGCCAGTGGAAGCTTAACATAGGAAAACGGCTATCGCGGTGCGCTGAAAAGGGACGGCGGCGGGGAAAAGAGTTGTGGGGGAGCGCGAGCGACGGTGAGGGCCAGCTGGCCCACAGAAGAGAAAGAAGATGGACCATCCTCCACCGAACGAACCAGGGATCAGAGATGCAAGAAAACGAATAGGAACCATCCATCCCCTTCCCCTCCAGGGACCAAAGACTCTTCTACGGTGTTGCAATTTTTTTTCACAGTGTTCCGCATTTTTTTTCTGCTCTTGGACTGCAGCTGATCGATGTGAGTCTGACAGAGATCATGGGGTGGGAGCCGCCTTCTCCACAGGAGGACTGCAGTCTTAACAGGGCCGCGCGAACGCAGCCCCCCACACAAGAATTTAGCTGTTGGCTAACTTCAACTCGAAGCTGCCACACGGGTCAGCCCGCGCTGAAGTGCAATGCGTGGGCCTCACCATGGAGGTCCCGCCTTCCTGATCGCGAGAGCCTCCCAGCCAGGTAAGTTTATGAGCGATCGGCGAACGCGAGCCGTTGCGACCCTGCAGCGTATCTGGCGCAAGTTTGCCAGTGGAAGCTTAACATAGGAAAACGGCTATCGCGGTGCGCTGAAAAGGGACGGCGGCGGGGAAAAGAGTTGTGGGGGAGCGCGAGCGACGGTGAGGGCCAGCTGGCCCACAGAAGAGAAAGAAGATGGACCATCCTCCACCGAACGAACCAGGGATCAGAGATGCAAGAAAACGAATAATAGGAACCATCCATCCCCTTCCCCTCCAGGGACCAAAGACTCTTCTACGGTGTTGCAATTTTTTTTTTCACAGTGTTCCGCATTTTTTTTTCTGCTCTTGGACTGCAGCTGATCGATGTGAGTCTGACAGAGATCATGGGGTGGGAGTCGCCTTCTCCACAGGAGGACTGCAGTCTTAACAGGGCCGCGCGAGACGCAGCCCCCCACACAAGAATTTGCTGTTGGCTAACTTCAACTCGAAGCTGCCACACGGGTCAGCCCGCGTTAAAGTGCAATGCGTGGGCCTCACCATGGAGGTCCCGCCTTCCTGATCGCGAGAGCCTCCCAGCCAGGTAAGTTTATGAGCGATCGGCGAACGCGAGCCGTTGCGACCCTGCAGCGTATCTGGCGCAAGTTTGCCAGTGGAAGCTTAACATAGGAAAACGGCTATCGCGGTGCGCTGAAAAGGGACGGCGGCGGGGAAAAGAGTTGTGGGGGAGCGCGAGCGACGGTGAGGGCCAGCTGGCCCACAGAAGAGAAAGAAGATGGACCATCCTCCACCGAACGAACCAGGGATCAGAGATGCAAGAAAACGAATAGGAACCATCCATCCCCTTCCCCTCCAGGGACCAAAGACTCTTCTACGGTGTTGCAATTTTTTTTTCACAGTGTTCCGCATTTTTTTTCTGCTCTTGGACTGCAGCTGATCGATGTGAGTCTGACAGAGATCATGGGGTGGGAGCCGCCTTCTCCACAGGAGGACTGCAGTCTTAACAGGGCCGCGCGAACGCAGCCCCCCACACAAAAATTTAGCTGTTGGCTAACTTCAACTCGAAGCTGCCACACGGTCAGCCCGCGCTAAAGTGCAATGCGTGGGCCTCACCATGGAGGTCCCGCCTTCCTGATCGCGAGAGCCTCCCAGCCAGGTAAGTTTATGAGCGATCGGCGAACGCGAGCCGTTGCGACCCTGCAGCGTGATCTGGCGCAAGTTTGCCAGTGGAAGCTTAACATAGGAAAACGGCTATCGCGGTGCGCTGAAAAGGGACGGCGGCGGGGAAAGAGTTGTGGGGGAGCGCGAGCGACGGTGAGGGCCAGCTGGCCCACAGAAGAGAAAGAAGATGGACCATCCTCCACCGAACGAACAGGGATCAGAGATGCAAGAAAACGAATAGGAACCATCCATCCCCTTCCCCTCCAGGGACCAAAGACTCTTCTACGGTGTTGCAATTTTTTTTTCACAGTGTTCCGCATTTTTTTTCTGCTCTTGGACTGCAGCTGATCGATGTGAGTCTGACAGAGATCATGGGTGGGAGTCGCCTTCTCCACAGGAGGACTGCAGTCTTAACAGGGCCGCGCGAACGCAGCCCCCCACACAAAAATTTAGCTGTTGGCTAACTTCAACTCGAAGCTGCCACACGGGTCAGCCCGCGCTAAAGTGCAATGCGTGGGCCTCACCATGGAGGTCCCGCCTTCCTGATCGCGAGAGCCTCCCAGCCAGGTAAGTTTATGAGCGATCGGCGAACGCGAGCCGTTGCGACCCTGCAGCGTATCTGGCGCAAGTTTGCCAGTGGAAGCTTAACATAGGGAAAACGGCTATCGCGGTGCGCTGAAAAGGGACGGCGGCGGGGAAAAGAGTTGTGGGGGAGCGCGAGCGACGGTGAGGGCAGCTGGCCCACAGAAGAGAAGAAGATGGACCATCCTCCACCGAACGAACCAGGGATCAGAGATGCAAGAAAACGAATAGGAACCATCCATCCCCTTCCCCTCCAGGGACCAAAGACTCTTCTACGGTGTTGCAATTTTTTTTTCACAGTGTTCCGCATTTTTTTTCTGCTCTTGGACTGCAGCTGATCGATGTGAGTCTGACAGAGATCATGGGGTGGGAGTCGCCTTCTCCACAGGAGGACTGCAGTCTTAACAGGGCCGCGCGAACGCACCCCCCCACACAAAAAATTTAGCTGTTGGCTAACTTCAACTCGAAGCTGCCACACGGGTCAGCCCGCGCTAAAGTGCAATGCGTGGGCTTCACCATGGAGGTCCCGCCTTCCTGATCGCGAGAGCCTCCAGCCAGGTAAGTTTGATGAGCGATCGGCGAACGCGAGCCGTTGCGACCCTGCAGCGTATCTGGCGCAAGTTTGCCAGTGGAAGCTTAACATAGGAAAACGGCTATCGCGGTGCGCTGAAAAGGGACGGCGGCGGGGAAAGAGTTGTGGGGGAGCGCGAGCGACGGTGAGGGCCAGCTGGCCCACAGAAGAGAAAGAAGATGGACCATCCTCCACCGAACGAACCAGGGATCAGAGATGCAAGAAAACGAATAGGAACCATCCATCCCCTTCCCCTCCAGGGACCAAAGACTCTTCTACGGTGTTGCAATTTTTTTTTCACAGTGTTCCGCATTTTTTTCTGCTCTTGGACTGCAGCTGATCGATGTGAGTCTGACAGAGATCATGGGGTGGGAGTCGCCTTCTCCACAGGAGGACTGCAGTCTTAACAGGGCCGCGCGAACGCAGCCCCCCACACAAAAATTTAGCTGTTGGCTAACTTCAACTCGAAGCTGCCACACGGGTCAGCCCGCGCTAAAGTGCAATGCGTGGGCCTCACCATGGAGGTCCCGCCTTCCTGATCGCGAGAGCCTCCCAGCCAGGTAAGTTTATGAGCGATCGGCGAACGCGAGCCGTTGCGACCCTGCAGCGTATCTGGCGCAAGTTTGCCAGTGGAAGCTTAACATAGGAAAACGGCTATCGCGGTGCGCTGAAAAGGGACGGCGGCGGGGAAAAGAGTTGTGGGGGAGCGCGAGCGACGGTGAGGGCCAGCTGGCCCACAGAAGAGAAAGAAGATGGACCATCCTCCACCGAACGAACCAGGGATCAGAGATGCAAGAAAACGAATAGGAACCATCCATCCCCTTCCCCTCCAGGGACCAAAGACTCTTCTACGGTGTTGCAATTTTTTTTTCACAGTGTTCCGCATTTTTTTTCTGCTCTTGGACTGCAGCTGATCGATGTGAGTCTGACAGAGATCATGGGGTGGGAGTCGCCTTCTCCACAAGAGGACTGCAGTCTTAACAGGGCCGCGCGAACGCAGCCCCCCACACAAAAATTTAGCTGTTGGCTAACTTCAACTCGAAGCTGCCACACGGGTCAGCCCGCGCTAAAGTGCAATGCGTGGGCCTCACCATGGAGGTCCCGCCTTCCTGATCGCGAGAGCCTCCCAGCCAGGTAAGTTTATGAGCGATCGGCGAACGCGAGCCGTTGCGACCCTGCAGCGTATCTGCGCAAGTTTGCCAGTGGAAGCTTAACATAGGAAAACGGCTATCGCGGTATCGCGGTGCGCTGAAAAGGGACGGCGGCGGGGAAAAGAGTTGTGGGGGAGCGCGAGCGACGGTGAGGGCCAGCTGGCCCACAGAAGAGAAAGAAGATGGACCATCCTCCACCGAACGAACCAGGGATCAGAGATGCAAGAAAACGAATAGGAACCATCCATCCCCTTCCCCTCCAGGGACCAAAGACTCTTCTACGGTGTTGCAATTTTTTTTCACAGTGTTCCGCATTTTTTTCTGCTCTTGGACTGCAGCTGATCGATGTGAGTCTGACAGAGATCATGGGGTGGGAGTCGCCTTCTCCACAGGAGGACTGCAGTCTTAACAGGGCCGCGCGAACGCAGCCCCCCACACAAAAATTTAGCTGTTGGCTAACTTCAACTCGAAGCTGCCACACGGGTCAGCCCGCGCTAAAGTGCAATGCGTGGGCCTCACCATGGAGGTCCCGCCTTCCTGATCGCGAGAGCCTCCCAGCCAGGTAAGTTTATGAGCGATCGGCGAACGCGAGCCGTTGCGACCCTGCAGCGTATCTGGCGCAAGTTTGCCAGTGGAAGCTTAACATAGGAAAACGGCTATCGCGGTGCGCTGAAAAGGGACGGCGGCGGGGAAACGAGTTGTGGGGGAGCGCGAGCGACGGTGAGGGCCAGCTGGCCCACAGAAGAGAAAGAAGATGGACCATCCTCCACCGAACGAACCAGGGATCAGAGATGCAAGAAAACGAATAGGAACCATCCATCCCCTTCCCCTCCAGGGACCAAAGACTCTTCTACGGTGTTGCAATTTTTTTTTTCACAGTGTTCCGCATTTTTTTTTTCTGCTCTTGGACTGCAGCTGATCGATGTGAGTCTGACAGAGATCATGGGGTGGGAGTCGCCTTCTCCACAGGAGGACTGCAGTCTTAACAGGGCCGCGCGAACGCAGCCCCCCACACAAAAATTTAGCTGTTGGCTAACTTCAACTCGAAGCTGCCACACGGGTCAGCCCGCACTAAAGTGCAATGCGTGGGCCTCACCATGGAGGTCCCGCCTTCCTGATCGCGAGAGCCTCCCAGCCAGGTAAGTTTATGAGCGATCGGCGAACGCGAGCCGTTGCGACCCTGCAGCGTATCTGGCGCAAGTTTGCCAGTGGAAGCTTAACATAGGAAAACGGCTATCGCGGTGCGCTGAAAAGGGACGGCGGCGGGGAAAAGAGTTGTGGGGGAGCGCGAGCGACGGTGAGGGCCAGCTGGCCCACAGAAGAGAAAGAAGATGGACCATCCTCCACCGAACGAACCAGGGATCAGAGATGCAAGAAAACGAATAGGAACCATCCATCCCCTTCCCCTCCAGGGACCAAAGACTCTTCTACGGTGTTGCAATTTTTTTTCACAGTGTTCCGCATTTTTTTTCTGCTCTTGGACTGCAGCTGATCGATGTGAGTCTGACAGAGATCATGGGGTGGGAGTCGCCTTCTCCACAGGAGGACTGCAGTCTTAACAGGGCCGCGCGAACGCAGCCCCCCACACAAAAATTTAGCTGTTGGCTAACTTCAACTCGAAGCTGCCACACGGGTCAGCCCGCGCTGAAGTGCAATGCGTGGGCCTCACCATGGAGGTCCCGCCTTCCTGATCGCGAGAGCCTCCCAGCCAGGTAAGTTTATGAGCGATCGGCGAACGCGAGCCGTTGCGACCCTGCAGCGTATCTGGCGCAAGTTTGCCAGTGGAAGCTTAACATAGGAAAACGGCTATCGCGGTGCGCTGAAAAGGGACGGCGGCGGGGAAAAGAGTTGTGGGGGAGCGCGAGCGACGGTGAGGGCCAGCTGGCCCACAGAAGAGAACGAAGATGGACCATCCTCCACCGAACGAACCAGGGATCAGAGATGCAAGAAAACGAATAGGAACCATCCATCCCCTTCCCCTCCAGGGACCAAAGACTCTTCTACGGTGTTGCAATTTTTTTTCACAGTGTTCCGCATTTTTTTTCTGCTCTTGGACTGCAGCTGATCGATGTGAGTCTGACAGAGATCATGAGGTGGGAGTCGCCTTCTCCACAGGAGGACTGCAGTCTTAACAGGGCCGCGCGAACGCAGCCCCCCACACAAAAATTTAGCTGTTGGCTAACTTCAACTCGAAGCTGCCACACGGGTCAGCCCGCGCTAAAGTGTAATGCGTGGGCCTCACCATGGAGGTCCCGCCTTCCTGATCGCGAGAGCCTCCCAGCCAGGTAAGTTTATGAGCGATCGGCGAACGCGAGCCGTTGCGACCCTGCAGCGTATCTGGCGCAAGTTTGCCAGTGGAAGCTTAACATAGGAAAACGGCTATCGCGGTGCGCTGAAAAGGGACGGCGGCGGGGAAAAGAGTTGTGGGGGAGCGCGAGCGACGGTGAGGGCCAGCTGGCCCACAGAAGAGAAAGAAGATGGACCATCCTCCACCGAACGAACCAGGGATCAGAGATGCAAGAAAACGAATAGGAACCATCCATCCCCTTCCCCTCCAGGGACCAAAGACTCTTCTACGGTGTTGCAATTTTTTTTCACAGTGTTCCGCATTTTTTTTCTGCTCTTGGACTGCAGCTGATCGATGTGAGTCTGACAGAGATCATGGGGTGGGAGTCGCCTTCTCCACAGGAGGACTGCAGTCTTAACAGGGCCGCGCGAACGCAGCCCCCCACACAAAAATTTAGCTGTTGGCTAACTTCAACTCGAAGCTGCCACACGGGTCAGCCCGCGCTAAAGTGCAATGCGTGGGCCTCACCATGGAGGTCCCGCCTTCCTGATCGCGAGAGCCTCCCAGCCAGGTAAGTTTATGAGCGATCGGCGAACGCGAGCCGTTGCGACCCTGCAGCGTATCTGGCGCAAGTTTGCCAGTGGAAGCTTAACATAGGAAAACGGCTATCGCGGTGCGCTGAAAAGGGACGGCGGCGGGGAAAAGAGTTGTGGGGGAGCGCGAGCGACGGTGAGGGCCAGCTGGCCCACAGAAGAGAACGAAGATGGACCATCCTCCACCGAACGAACCAGGGATCAGAGATGCAAGAAAACGAATAGGAACCATCCATCCCCTTCCCCTCCAGGGACCAAAGACTCTTCTACGGTGTTGCAATTTTTTTTCACAGTGTTCCGCATTTTTTTTCTGCTCTTGGACTGCAGCTGATCGATGTGAGTCTGACAGAGATCATGGGGTGGGAGTCGCCTTCTCCACAGGAGGACTGCAGTCTTAACAGGGCCGCGCGAACGCAGCCCCCCCACACAAAAATTTAGCTGTTGGCTAACTTCAACTCGAAGCTGCCACACGGGTCAGCCCGCGCTAAAGTGCAATGCGTGGGCCTCACCATGGAGGTCCCGCCTTCCTGATCGCGAGAGCCTCCCAGCCAGGTAAGTTTTTGAGCGATCGGCGAACGCGAGCCGTTGCGACCCTGCAGCGTATCTGGCGCAAGTTTGCCAGTGGAAGCTTAACATAGGAAAACGGCTATCGCGGTGCGCTGAAAAGGGACGGCGGCGGGGAAACGAGTTGTGGGGGAGCGCGAGCGACGGTGAGGGCCAGCTGGCCCACAGAAGAGAAAGAAGATGGACCATCCTCCACCGAACGAACCAGGGATCAGAGATGCAAGAAAACGAATAGGAACCATCCATCCCCTTCCCCTCCAGGGACCAAAGACTCTTCTACGGTGTTGCAATTTTTTTTCACAGTGTTCCGCATTTTTTTTTTCTGCTCTTGGACTGCAGCTGATCGATGTGAGTCTGACAGAGATCATGAGGTGGGAGTCGCCTTCTCCACAGGAGGACTGCAGTCTTAACAGGGCCGCGCGAACGCAGCCCCCCACACAAAAATTTAGCTGTTGGCTAACTTCAACTCGAAGCTGCCACACGGGTCAGCCCGCGCTAAAGTGCAATGCGTGGGCCTCACCATGGAGGTCCCGCCTTCCTGATCGCGAGAGCCTCCCAGCCAGGTAATTTATGAGCGATCGGCGAACGCGAGCCGTTGCGACCCTGCAGCGTATCTGGCGCAAGTTTGCCAGTGGAAGCTTAACATAGGAAAACGGCTATCGCGGTGCGCTGAAAAGGGACGGCGGCGGGGAAAAGAGTTGTGGGGGAGCGCGAGCGACGGTGAGGGCCAGCTGGCCCACAGAAGAGAAAGAAGATGGACCATCCTCCACCGAACGAACCAGGGATCAGAGATGCAAGAAAACGAATAGGAACCATCCATCCCCTTCCCCTCCAGGGACCAAAGACTCTTCTACGGTGTTGCAATTTTTTTTCACAGTATTCCGCATTTTTTTTCTGCTCTTGGACTGCAGCTGATCGATGTGAGTCTGACAGAGATCATGGGGTGGGAGTCGCCTTCTCCACAGGAGGACTGCAGTCTTAACAGGGCCGCGCGAACGCAGCCCCCCACACAAAAATTTAGCTGTTGGCTAACTTCAACTCGAAGCTGCCACACGGGTCAGCCCGCGCTAAAGTGCAATGCGTGGGCCTCACCATGGAGGTCCCGCCTTCCTGATCGCGAGAGCCTCCCAGCCAGGTAAGTTTATGAGCGATCGGCGAACGCGAGCCGTTGCGACCCTGCAGCGTATCTGGCGCAAGTTTGCCAGTGGAAGCTTAACATAGGAAAACGGCTATCGCGGTGCGCTGAAAAGGGACGGCGGCGGGAAAAGAGTTGTGGGGGAGCGCGAGCGACGGTGAGGGCCAGCTGGCCCACAGAAGAGAACGAAGATGGACCATCCTCCACCGAACGAACCAGGGATCAGAGATGCAAGAAAACGAATAGGAACCATCCATCCCCTTCCCCTCCAGGGACCAAAGACTCTTCTACGGTGTTGCAATTTTTTTTCACAGTGTTCCGCATTTTTTTTCTGCTCTTGGACTGCGGCTGATCGATGTGAGTCTGACAGAGATCATGGGGTGGGAGTCGCCTTCTCCACAGGAGGACTGCAGTCTTAACAGGGCCGCGCGAACGCAGCCCCCCACACAAAAATTTAGCTGTTGGCTAACTTCAACTCGAAGCTGCCACACGGGTCAGCCCGCGCTAAAGTGCAATGCGTGGGCCTCACCATGGAGGTCCCGCCTTCCTGATCGCGAGAGCCTCCCAGCCAGGTAAGTTTATGAGCGATCGGCGAACGCGAGCCGTTGCGACCCTGCAGCGTATCTGGCGCAAGTTTGCCAGTGGAAGCTTAACATAGGAAAACGGCTATCGCGGTGCGCTGAAAAGGGACGGCGGCGGGGAAACGAGTTGTGGGGGAGCGCGAGCGACGGTGAGGGCCAGCTGGCCCACAGAAGAGAAAGAAGATGGACCATCCTCCACCGAACGAACCAGGGATCAGAGATGCAAGAAAACGAATAGGAACCATCCATCCCCTTCCCCTCCAGGGACCAAAGACTCTTCTACGGTGTTGCAATTTTTTTTCACAGTGTTCCGCATTTTTTTTCTGCTCTTGGACTGCAGCTGATCGATGTGAGTCTGACAGAGATCATGGGGTGGGAGTCGCCTTCTCCACAGGAGGACTGCAGTCTTAACAGGGCCGCGCGAACGCAGCCCCCCACACAAAAATTTAGCTGTTGGCTAACTTCAACTCGAAGCTGCCACACGGGTCAGCCCGCGCTAAAGTGCAATGCGTGGGCCTCACCATGGAGGTCCCGCCTTCCTGATCGCGAGAGCCTCCCAGCCAGGTAAGTTTATGAGCGATCGGCGAACGCGAGCCGTTGCGACCCTGCAGCGTATCTGGCGCAAGTTTGCCAGTGGAAGCTTAACATAGGAAAACGGCTATCGCGGTGCGCTGAAAAGGGACGGCGGCGGGGAAAAGAGTTGTGGGGGAGCGCGAGCGACGGTGAGGGCCAGCTGGCCCACAGAAGAGAACGAAGATGGACCATCCTCCACCGAACGAACCAGGGATCAGAGATGCAAGAAAACGAATAGGAACCATCCATCCCCTTCCCCTCCAGGGACCAAAGACTCTTCTACGGTGTTGCAATTTTTTTTCACAGTGTTCCGCATTTTTTTTCTGCTCTTGGACTGCAGCTGATCGATGTGAGTCTGACAGAGATCATGAGGTGGGAGTCGCCTTCTCCACAGGAGGACTGCAGTCTTAACAGGGCCGCGCGAACGCAGCCCCCCACACAAAAATTTAGCTGTTGGCTAACTTCAACTCGAAGCTGCCACACGGGTCAGCCCGCGCCAAAGTGCAATGCGTGGGCCTCACCATGGAGGTCCCGCCTTCCTGATCGCGAGAGCCTCCCAGCCAGGTAAGTTTATGAGCGATCGGCGAACGCGAGCCGTTGCGACCCTGCAGCGTATCTGGCGCAAGTTTGCCAGTGGAAGCTTAACATAGGAAAACGGCTATCGCGGTGCGCTGAAAAGGGACGGCGGCGGGGAAAAGAGTTGTGGGGGAGCGCGAGCGACGGTGAGGGCCAGCTGGCCCACAGAAGAGAAAGAAGATGGACCATCCTCCACCGAACGAACCAGGGATCAGAGATGCAAGAAAACGAATAGGAACCATCCATCCCCTTCCCCTCCAGGGACCAAAGACTCTTCTACGGTGTTGCAATTTTTTTTTCACAGTGTTCCGCATTTTTTTTTTTCTGCTCTTGGACTGCAGCTGATCGATGTGAGTCTGACAGAGATCATGGGGTGGGAGTCGCCTTCTCCACAGGAGGACTGCAGTCTTAACAGGGCCGCGCGAACGCAGCCCCCCACACAAAAATTTAGCTGTTGGCTAACTTCAACTCGAAGCTGCCACACGGGTCAGCCCGCGCTAAAGTGCAATGCGTGGGCCTCACCATGGAGGTCCCGCCTTCCTGATCGCGAGAGCCTCCCAGCCAGGTAAGTTTATGAGCGATCGGCGAACGCGAGCCGTTGCGACCCTGCAGCGTATCTGGCGCAAGTTTGCCAGTGGAAGCTTAACATAGGAAAACGGCTATCGCGGTGCGCTGAAAAGGGACGGCGGCGGGGAAAAGAGTTGTGGGGGAGCGCGAGCGACGGTGAGGGCCAGCTGGCCCACAGAAGAGAACGAAGATGGACCATCCTCCACCGAACGAACCAGGGATCAGAGATGCAAGAAAACGAATAGGAACCATCCATCCCCTTCCCCTCCAGGGACCAAAGACTCTTCTACGGTGTTGCAATTTTTTTTCACAGTGTTCCGCATTTTTTTTCTGCTCTTGGACTGCAGCTGATCGATGTGAGTCTGACAGAGATCATGAGGTGGGAGTCCCCTTCTCCACAGGAGGACTGCAGTCTTAACAGGGCCGCGCGAACGCAGCCCCCCACACAAAAATTTAGCTGTTGGCTAACTTCAACTCGAAGCTGCCACACGGGTCAGCCCGCGCCAAAGTGCAATGCGTGGGCCTCACCATGGAGGTCCCGCCTTCCTGATCGCGAGAGCCTCCCAGCCAGGTAAGTTTATGAGCGATCGGCGAACGCGAGCCGTTGCGACCCTGCAGCGTATCTGGCGCAAGTTTGCCAGTGGAAGCTTAACATAGGAAAACGGCTATCGCGGTGCGCTGAAAAGGGACGGCGGCGGGGAAACGAGTTGTGGGGGAGCGCGAGCGACGGTGAGGGCCAGCTGGCCCACAGAAGAGAAAGAAGATGGACCATCCTCCACCGAACGAACCAGGGATCAGAGATGCAAGAAAACGAATAGGAACCATCCATCCCCTTCCCCTCCAGGGACCAAAGACTCTTCTACGGTGTTGCAATTTTTTTTCACAGTGTTCCGCATTTTTTTTTCTGCTCTTGGACTGCAGCTGATCGATGTGAGTCTGACAGAGATCATGGGGTGGGAGTCGCCTTCTCCACAGGAGGACTGCAGTCTTAACAGGGCCGCGCGAACGCAGCCCCCCACACAAAAATTTAGCTGTTGGCTAACTTCAACTCGAAGCTGCCACACGGGTCAGCCCGCGCTAAAGTGCAATGCGTGGGCCTCACCATGGAGGTCCCGCCTTCCTGATCGCGAGAGCCTCCCAGCCAGGTAAGTTTATGAGCGATCGGCGAACGCGAGCCGTTGCGACCCTGCAGCGTATCTGGCGCAAGTTTGCCAGTGGAAGCTTAACATAGGAAAACGGCTATCGCGGTGCGCTGAAAAGGGACGGCGGCGGGGAAAAGAGTTGTGGGGGAGCGCGAGCGACGGTGAGGGCCAGCTGGCCCACAGAAGAGAAAGAAGATGGACCATCCTCCACCGAACGAACCAGGGATCAGAGATGCAAGAAAACGAATAGGAACCATCCATCCCCTTCCCCTCCAGGGACCAAAGACTCTTCTACGGTGTTGCAATTTTTTTTCACAGTGTTCCGCATTTTTTTTCTGCTCTTGGACTGCAGCTGATCGATGTGAGTCTGACAGAGATCATGGGGTGGGAGCCGCCTTCTCCACAGGAGGACTGCAGTCTTAACAGGGCCGCGCGAACGCAGCCCCCCACACAAGAATTTAGCTGTTGGCTAACTTCAACTCGAAGCTGCCACACGGGTCAGCCCGCGCTAAAGTGCAATGCGTGGGCCTCACCATGGAGGTCCCGCCTTCCTGATCGCGAGAGCCTCCCAGCCAGGTAAGTTTATGAGCGATCGGCGAACGCGAGCCGTTGCGACCCTGCAGCGTATCTGGCGCAAGTTTGCCAGTGGAAGCTTAACATAGGAAAACGGCTATCGCGGTGCGCTGAAAAGGGACGGCGGCGGGGAAAAGAGTTGTGGGGGAGCGCGAGCGACGGTGAGGGCCAGCTGGCCCACAGAAGAGAAAGAAGATGGACCATCCTCCACCGAACGAACCAGGGATCAGAGATGCAAGAAAACGAATAGGAACCATCCATCCCCTTCCCCTCCAGGGACCAAAGACTCTTCTACGGTGTTGCAATTTTTTTTCACAGTGTTCCGCATTTTTTTCTTTTCTGCTCTTGGACTGCAGCTGATCGATGTGAGTCTGACAGAGATCATGGGGTGGGAGTCGCCTTCTCCACAGGAGGACTTGCAGTCTTAACAGGGCCGCGCGAACGCAGCCCCCCACACAAAAATTTAGCTGTTGGCTAACTTCAACTCGAAGCTGCCACACGGGTCAGCCCGCGCTAAAGTGCAATGCGTGGGCCTCACCATGGAGGTCCCGCCTTCCTGATCGCGAGAGCCTCCCAGCCAGGTAAGTTTATGAGCGATCGGCGGACGCGAGCCGTTGCGACCCTGCAGCGTATCTGGCGCAAGTTTGCCAGTGGAAGCTTAACATAGGAAAAACGGCTATCGCGGTGCGCTGAAAAGGGACGGCGGCGGGGAAAAGAGTTGTGGGGGAGGCGCGAGCGACGGTGAGGGCCAGCTGGCCCACAGAAGAGAAAGAAGATGGACCATCCTCCACCGAACGAACCAGGGATCAGAGATGCAAGAAAACGAATAGGAACCATCCATCCCCTTCCCCTCCAGGGACCAAAGACTCTTCTACGGTGTTGCAATTTTTTTTCACAGTGTTCCGCATTTTTTTCTGCTCTTGGACTGCAGCTGATCGATGTGAGTCTGACAGAGATCATGGGGTGGGAGTCGCCTTCTCCACAGGAGGACTGCAGTCTTAACAGGCCGCGCGAACGCAGCCCCCCACACAAAAATTTAGCTGTTGGCTAACTTCAACTCGAAGCTGCCACACGGGTCAGCCCGCGCTAAAGTACAATGCGTGGGCCTCACCATGGAGGTCCCGCCTTCCTGATCGCGAGAGCCTCCAGCCAGGTAAGTTTATGAGCGATCGGCGAACGCGAGCCGTTGCGACCCTGCAGCGTATCTGGCGCAAGTTTGCCAGTGGAAGCTTAACATAGGAAAACGGCTATCGCGGTGCGCTGAAAAGGGACGGCGGCGGGGAAAAGAGTTGTGGGGGAGCGCGAGCGACGGTGAGGGCCAGCTGGCCCACAGAAGAGAAAGAAGATGGACCATTCCTCCACCGAACGAACCAGGGATCAGAGATGCAAGAAAACGAATAGGAACCATCCATCCCCTTCCCCTCCAGGGACCAAAGACTCTTCTACGGTGTTGCAATTTTTTTTCACAGTGTTCCGCATTTTTTTTCTGCTCTTGGACTGCAGCTGATCGATGTGAGTCTGACAGAGATCATGGGGTGGGAGTCGCCTTCTCCACAGGAGGACTGCAGTCTTAACAGGGCCGCGCGAACGCAGCCCCCCACACAAAAATTTAGCTGTTGGCTAACTTCAACTCGAAGCTGCCACACGGGTCAGTCCGCGCTAAAGTGCAATGCGTGGGCCTCACCATGGAGGTCCCGCCTTCCTGATCGCGAGAGCCTCCCAGCCAGGTAAGTTTATGAGCGATCGGCGAACGCGAGCCGTTGCGACCCTGCAGCGTATCTGGCGCAAGTTTGCCAGTGGAAGCTTAACATAGGAAAACGGCTATCGCGGTGCGCTGAAAAGGGACGGCGGCGGGGAAAAGAGTTGTGGGGGAGCGCGAGCGACGGTGAGGGCCAGCTGGCCCACAGAAGAGAAAGAAGATGGACCATCCTCCACCGAACGAACCAGGGATCAGAGATGCAAGAAAACGAATAGGAAACCATCCATCCCCTTCCCCTCCAGGGACCAAAGACTCTTCTACGTGTTGCAATTTTTTTTCACAGTGTTCCGCATTTTTTTTTCTGCTCTTGGACTGCAGCTGATCGATGTGAGTCTGACAGAGATCATGGGGTGGGAGTCGCCTTCTCCACAGGAGGACTGCAGTCTTAACAGGGCCGCGCGAACGCAGCCCCCCACACAAAAATTTAGCTTGTTGGCTAACTTCAACTCGAGCTGCCACACGGGTCCGCCCGCGCTAAAGTGCAATGCGTGGGCCTCATCATGGAGGTCCCGCCTTCCTGATCGCGAGAGCCTCCCAGCCAGGTAAGTTTATGAGCGATCGGCGAACGCGAGCCGTTGCGACCCTGCAGCGTATCTGGCGCAAGTTTGCCAGTGGAAGCTTAACATAGGAAAACGGCTATCGCGGTGCGCTGAAAAGGGACGGCGGCGGGGAAACGAGTTGGGGGGGAGCGCGAGCGACGGTGAGGGCCAGCTGGCCCACAGAAGAGAAAGAAGATGGACCATCCTCCACCGAACGAACCAGGGATCAGAGATGCAAGAAAACGAATAGGAACCATCAGGGATCAGAGATGCAAGATCAAGAAAACGAATAGGAATCATCCATCCCCTTCCCCTCCAGGGACCAAAGACTCTTCTACGGTGTTGCAATTTTTTTTCGCAGTGTTCCGCATTTTTTTTCTACTCTTGGACTGCAGCTGATCGATGTGAGTCTGACAGAGATCATGGGGTGGGAGTCGCCTTCTCCACAGGAGGACTGCAGTCTTAACAGGGCCGCGCGAACGCAGCCCCCCACACAAAAATTTAGCTGTTGGCTAACTTCAACTCGAAGCTGCCACACGGGTCAGCCCGCGCTAAAGTGCAATGCGTGGGCCTCACCATGGAGGTCCCGCCTTCCTGATCGCGAGAGCCTCCCAGCCAGGTAAGTTTATGAGCGATCGGCGAACGCGAGCCGTTGCGACCCTGCAGCGTATCTGGCGCAAGTTTGCCAGTGGAAGCTTAACATAGGAAAACGGCTATCGCGGTGCGCTGAAAAGGGACGGCGGCTGGGAAAAGAGTTGTGGGGGAGCGCGAGCGACGGTGAGGGCCAGCTGGCCCACAGAAGAGAAAGAAGATGGACCTTTATCCACCGAACGAACCAGGGATCAGAGATGCAAGATCAAGAAAACGAATAGGAATCATCCATCCCCTTCCCCTCCAGGGACCAAAGACTCTTCTACGGTGTTGCAATTTTTTTTCGCAGTGTTCCGCATTTTTTTTCTACTCTTGGACTGCAGCTGATCGATGTGAGTCTGACAGAGATCATGGGGTGGGAGTCGCCTTCTCCACAGGAGGACTGCAGTCTTAACAGGGCCGCGCGAACGCAGCCCCCCACACAAAAATTTAGCTGTTGGCTAACTTCAACTCGAAGCTGCCACACGGGTCAGCCCGCGCTAAAGTGCAATGCGTGGGCCTCACCATGGAGGTCCCGCCTTCCTGATCGCGAGAGCCTCCCAGCCAGGTAAGTTTATGAGCGATCGGCGAACGCGAGCCGTTGCGACCCTGCAGCGTATCTGGCGCAAGTTTGCCAGTGGAAGCTTAACATAGGAAAACGGCTATCGCGGTGCGCTGAAAAGGGACGGCGGCGGGGAAAAGAGTTGTGGGGGAGCGCGAGCGACGGTGAGGGCCAGCTGGCCCACAGAAGAGAAAGAAGATGGACCTTTATCCACCGAACGAACCAGGGATCAGAGATGCAAGATCAAGAAAACGAATAGGAATCATCCATCCCCTTCCCCTCCAGGGACCAAAGACTCTTCTACGGTGTTGCAATTTTTTTTTGCAGTGTTCCGCATTTTTTTTCTACTCTTGGACTGCAGCTGATCGATGTGAGTCTGACAGAGATCATGGGGTGGGAGTCGCCTTCTCCACAGGAGGACTGCAGTCTTAACAGGGCCGCGCGAACGCAGCCCCCCACACAAAAATTTAGCTGTTGGCTAACTTCAACTCGAAGCTGCCACACGGGTCAGCCCGCGCTAAAGTGCAATGCGTGGGCCTCACCATGGAGGTCCCGCCTTCCTGATCGCGAGAGCCTCCCAGCCAGGTAAGTTTATGAGCGATCGGCGAACGCGAGCCGTTGCGACCCTGCAGCGTATCTGGCGCAAGTTTGCCAGTGGAAGCTTAACATAGGAAAACGGCTATCGCGGTGCGCTGAAAAGGGACGGCGGCGGGGAAAAGAGTTGTGGGGGAGCGCGAGCGACGGTGAGGGCCAGCTGGCCCACAGAAGAGAAAGAAGATGGACCTTTATCCACCGAACGAACCAGGGATCAGAGATGCAAGATCAAGAAAACGAATAGGAATCATCCATCCCCTTCCCCTCCAGGGACCAAAGACTCTTCTACGGTGTTGCAATTTTTTTTCGCAGTGTTCCGCATTTTTTTTCTACTCTTGGACTGCAGCTGATCGATGTGAGTCTGACAGAGATCATGGGGTGGGAGTCGCCTTCTCCACAGGAGGACTGCAGTCTTAACAGGGCCGCGCGAACGCAGCCCCCCACACAAAAATTTAGCTGTTGGCTAACTTCAACTCGAAGCTGCCACACGGGTCAGCCCGCGCTAAAGTGCAATGCGTGGGCCTCACCATGGAGGTCCCGCCTTCCTGATCGCGAGAGCCTCCCAGCCAGGTAAGTTTATGAGCGATCGGCGAACGCGAGCCGTTGCGACCCTGCAGCGTATCTGGCGCAAGTTTGCCAGTGGAAGCTTAACATAGGAAAACGGCTATCGCGGTGCGCTGAAAAGGGACGGCGGCGGGGAAAAGAGTTGTGGGGGAGCGCGAGCGACGGTGAGGGCCAGCTGGCCCACAGAAGAGAAAGAAGATGGACCTTTATCCACCGAACGAACCAGGGATCAGAGATGCAAGATCAAGAAAACGAATAGGAATCATCCATCCCCTTCCCCTCCAGGGACCAAAGACTCTTCTACGGTGTTGCAATTTTTTTTCGCAGTGTTCCGCATTTTTTTTCTACTCTTGGACTGCAGCTGATCGATGTGAGTCTGACAGAGATCATGGGGTGGGAGTCGCCTTCTCCACAGGAGGACTGCAGTCTTAACAGGGCCGCGCGAACGCAGCCCCCCACACAAAAATTTAGCTGTTGGCTAACTTCAACTCGAAGCTGCCACACGGGTCAGCCCGCGCTAAAGTGCAATGCGTGGGCCTCACCATGGAGGTCCCGCCTTCCTGATCGCGAGAGCCTCCCAGCCAGGTAAGTTTATGAGCGATCGGCGAACGCGAGCCGTTGCGACCCTGCAGCGTATCTGGCGCAAGTTTGCCAGTGGAAGCTTAACATAGGAAAACGGCTATCGCGGTGCGCTGAAAAGGGACGGCGGCGGGGAAAAGAGTTGTGGGGGAGCGCGAGCGACGGTGAGGGCCAGCTGGCCCACAGAAGAGAAAGAAGATGGACCTTTATCCACCGAACGAACCAGGGATCAGAGATGCAAGATCAAGAAAACGAATAGGAATCATCCATCCCCTTCCCCTCCAGGGACCAAAGACTCTTCTACGGTGTTGCAATTTTTTTTCGCAGTGTTCCGCATTTTTTTTCTACTCTTGGACTGCAGCTGATCGATGTGAGTCTGACAGAGATCATGGGGTGGGAGTCGCCTTCTCCACAGGAGGACTGCAGTCTTAACAGGGCCGCGCGAACGCAGCCCCCCACACAAAAATTTAGCTGTTGGCTAACTTCAACTCGAAGCTGCCACACGGGTCAGCCCGCGCTAAAGTGCAATGCGTGGGCCTCACCATGGAGGTCCCGCCTTCCTGATCGCGAGAGCCTCCCAGCCAGGTAAGTTTATGAGCGATCGGCGAACGCGAGCCGTTGCGACCCTGCAGCGTATCTGGCGCAAGTTTGCCAGTGGAAGCTTAACATAGGAAAACGGCTATCGCGGTGCGCTGAAAAGGGACGGCGGCGGGGAAAAGAGTTGTGGGGGAGCGCGAGCGACGGTGAGGGCCAGCTGGCCCACAGAAGAGAAAGAAGATGGACCTTTATCCACCGAACGAACCAGGGATCAGAGATGCAAGATCAAGAAAACGAATAGGAATCATCCATCCCCTTCCCCTCCAGGGACCAAAGACTCTTCTACGGTGTTGCAATTTTTTTTCGCAGTGTTCCGCATTTTTTTTCTACTCTTGGACTGCAGCTGATCGATGTGAGTCTGACAGAGATCATGGGGTGGGAGTCGCCTTCTCCACAGGAGGACTGCAGTCTTAACAGGGCCGCGCGAACGCAGCCCCCCACACAAAAATTTAGCTGTTGGCTAACTTCAACTCGAAGCTGCCACACGGGTCAGCCCGCGCTAAAGTGCAATGCGTGGGCCTCACCATGGAGGTCCCGCCTTCCTGATCGCGAGAGCCTCCCAGCCAGGTAAGTTTATGAGCGATCGGCGAACGCGAGCCGTTGCGACCCTGCAGCGTATCTGGCGCAAGTTTGCCAGTGGAAGCTTAACATAGGAAAACGGCTATCGCGGTGCGCTGAAAAGGGACGGCGGCGGGGAAAAGAGTTGTGGGGGAGCGCGAGCGACGGTGAGGGCCAGCTGGCCCACAGAAGAGAAAGAAGATGGACCTTTATCCACCGAACGAACCAGGGATCAGAGATGCAAGATCAAGAAAACGAATAGGAATCATCCATCCCCTTCCCCTCCAGGGACCAAAGACTCTTCTACGGTGTTGCAATTTTTTTTCGCAGTGTTCCGCATTTTTTTTCTACTCTTGGACTGCAGCTGATCGATGTGAGTCTGACAGAGATCATGGGGTGGGAGTCGCCTTCTCCACAGGAGGACTGCAGTCTTAACAGGGCCGCGCGAACGCAGCCCCCCACACAAAAATTTAGCTGTTGGCTAACTTCAACTCGAAGCTGCCACACGGGTCAGCCCGCGCTAAAGTGCAATGCGTGGGCCTCACCATGGAGGTCCCGCCTTCCTGATCGCGAGAGCCTCCCAGCCAGGTAAGTTTATGAGCGATCGGCGAACGCGAGCCGTTGCGACCCTGCAGCGTATCTGGCGCAAGTTTGCCAGTGGAAGCTTAACATAGGAAAACGGCTATCGCGGTGCGCTGAAAAGGGACGGCGGCGGGGAAAAGAGTTGTGGGGGAGCGCGAGCGACGGTGAGGGCCAGCTGGCCCACAGAAGAGAAAGAAGATGGACCTTTATCCACCGAACGAACCAGGGATCAGAGATGCAAGATCAAGAAAACGAATAGGAATCATCCATCCCCTTCCCCTCCAGGGACCAAAGACTCTTCTACGGTGTTGCAATTTTTTTTCGCAGTGTTCCGCATTTTTTTTCTACTCTTGGACTGCAGCTGATCGATGTGAGTCTGACAGAGATCATGGGGTGGGAGTCGCCTTCTCCACAGGAGGACTGCAGTCTTAACAGGGCCGCGCGAACGCAGCCCCCCACACAAAAATTTAGCTGTTGGCTAACTTCAACTCGAAGCTGCCACACGGGTCAGCCCGCGCTAAAGTGCAATGCGTGGGCCTCACCATGGAGGTCCCGCCTTCCTGATCGCGAGAGCCTCCCAGCCAGGTAAGTTTATGAGCGATCGGCGAACGCGAGCCGTTGCGACCCTGCAGCGTATCTGGCGCAAGTTTGCCAGTGGAAGCTTAACATAGGAAAACGGCTATCGCGGTGCGCTGAAAAGGGACGGCGGCGGGGAAAAGAGTTGTGGGGGAGCGCGAGCGACGGTGAGGGCCAGCTGGCCCACAGAAGAGAAATGTCGCGAACAGCGCAATCAAGGGGGTTTCAGGGGCGGAGCCGCCAGCGCTACCATCTCCCGGGGGCGTGGCAGCTCTATAAAAGCCGCCGTCCAGCGCCTCCGGGGCTCTTCTTCTCCGGTCGCTCCCGCTCTCCACTTCGCCCTCGTCGCCCCACCGGCAGCCGTCGTCATCAGCGCCTTCGGCGCCCCTGGCGCCTCCGGCGCGTCGGTCCCTGGAGACGATGTGGAGGACGCATCACCCCCCGCCGCAGACGCCTCAGATTTCTACTCGCGCCTCGCCCTACGATGTCTGGTCCTGTCGATTGAGGTAGTGTTTGTAGCATTGTCGAGTCATAACGAAATAAACGTAGTCATAGCCGCTCACACACTCATACACACGCATACACACAGACTCAGGGACCGTTTTAGCTAGAATCAACGAGAGATTCTAGACATGGTGCATCGGCCGGGAATCGAACCCGGGCCGCCCGCGTGGCAGGCGAGCATTCTACCACTGAACCACCGAAATTTGTGGAAACGACTACTGTATGGAGGTTGTAAACCCAGAAACCAACCTCACAGTTCAGTTCCCAGCAGAAATAACCCTCCACTACCACACAGTGACCATTAAAAGACGCCTAGAGAACGACACGGCCACTTTTCAACTAAGCTGTCAACCAAGTCCGTTTTGCGAGCAAATAGCGTGCAATTTCTGCTCCACAATGGTTTCGAACCCTCACTGCTGGCCGAGAATAGCCATTGTAGTGACCTCCATCCTCATCTACATTACAATCATGACCACTGTCATTACCTGCATTTGTATCAGGAAAACTATGAGCTGCACAGCTCGTGCAGCCCGCTGCGTAAAAATCAGCGTTCGATCAGCTGTCCACCAACTCTATCGATGCGTCAGCGCCTCGACCCACCGAGACATCGACGAGATACCGCTGCTTGAACTGAAGCCACGCCGAAACGAGCGATGGAGACCATCATCCATCGTGCGTATATTTACCATTTCACTTGCACTAAGCGCAATACCCATCACGAGCTCTTGTCAACAAACAGTCGTAATCGAATCATTGACCACCGAATGCACAACAAATTCCAATCAGTGCACGAACGAAAGGCAAATGCTGGTCAAGATCAATCCGATACAACCAGAAGTTTGTCTCCGAATGCGTCAAAACAATCAGACAATCGGCCAAATAAAGCTTACGTTAAAAGATATTATCCTACGATGTAATAAAGAGACGTTGTTTTTCACACAAAATACAGCGACGAAAGTTCAGCACAGTAAACGTTGCCCGTACATGGGGACATGTACAGGTGCTAAATGTGCGAAAATTCATCCCGACACTCTGATTCCAGAACTCGAAATCGCGAACAATTACTCAGGACTTACCTTCTGCTCAGAATCCTGTGGCGGCATCGGTTGCTCTTGCGGTTTTCCATCCTCCGGATGTCTCTTTTACAGAATTTACCACGAACCCATAGACAACGAAGTCTACGAAGTCTATCATTGCCCAACCTGGTCTCCTTCCGCACAGTTCACATTTGAAACAAAAACAGCGAATAAGCGACCGAGACAATTTCACTTAGACCTCAAAGAAAACGTGCAAGAAACTCATGCAAATATCAAATTCCAACTCACATCCCTTCGCGTGACGCCCAACAACTTCATACACTCCAATTTCATCTCGAGTTCTCAATTAACAGCCACTCTAGACCCTCAAACTCAATTCCACTTTGCATGCATACATCATGACAACAACGGGACTGAAAAACTCTCAAACTGTACTATAAAGAACAGCTGTACGTGCAACCCAGCAGAAAACGAAGTATCCTGTTACTGCGAACAAAACGACATTACTTCGTACTTCGATCTAAACCACTTACTACCAATCACCATCCCAAACACAAAAATCAAATCTTCACGTAACTGGAGCGCCATAATCCAAACAAAGGCTGCCAACGCAGAATTAGCGATATCACTTACGGCCATGAAAAAATTGTTGCTAACGTTCGACGATTTCGAATGCTCTTTCGCCACAACAGAAATTCAAGGATGCTACAACTGCATAGCAGGCGCCGAAACAACTCTGACTTGCTTCTCTACAGCGCCCTACGGTCTCGCCGAAGTAGAATGCGCAACACAAACATTCGTCTTATCATGCTCGCCAGAAGGCTTTCGTAACTCAATCCGCTTCTTCTCACAATCTGCACAATTTTACCAACTGTGCCGCGTCAACTGTGGAAAAAACCACTACGTCTTTACCATCCAAGGCACCCTCTACTACGTCGATACACTTAATCCAATTCAAGCTATTCGGAAACTCATCAACAGACAAACACTAACGGACGAGTCTAACGGCTTTTCATTTCCAGACATCAGTCACATTTTCGACAACTTCAAAAAATACATATACTTCTCATTGACAATTCTAGCCGCAACAGCTATAGCAATCGTTATCTCGCTTGCCATCTCCGGTGTTGTCGCCTTGAGAGAGCTCCTACCCACAAGCCCACGATACAATACAGTATCCCCGCTGATGATACTCCTCCCACTTCATATCCCACTCATGGCATTCAAACTTCTCAGGCTTCTCATACGCCTGCTCCTGCGACTACCTCTCCTATCCGTCCGCTTTATAGCCAAACTTTTTCTTCACATTTAATATTCACCATATCTCAATACGCTACTAAATCACACATAACCTTATCACTCTATCGCCAAATTTTACAGTCTACAATCACCGTTTTACAACCGTAATTCATTATATTTCGTCAAAATCATAACCGTAACTCTCGAAACGATTACTCCATATACATATAATTCCATCGCATCATCTTCAGTTCAATCGCATACTCAACCCATTATATTTCGTCGAAGTCGTAACCGTAACTCTCGAAACGACTATCCCACCCTAAATTCATTATTTCCAGCCATGAACGATCGAAACGAGTCCTACGTCGAGTTGACCCCGCATCCGTCGCCTTACCATCCTCAACTGTCTCCGTCGCTCGACGATATCAACTTCGAGGATCTACTCAACCCATACGAATTCGACTCGAGCCGGCAGGCCCAAGAACCGCAGCAGCCGCAAGACCCGCAGCAGCCTCAACAACCGCAGCAGCCGCAACAACCGCAGCAGCCGCACCAACCGCAGCAGCTGCACCAACAGCAACAGCCTCAACAACCGCAGCAGCTGCCATATCAAGCCGATCAAGCGACAAGCTACGTAGGTCAGCACTATTACAATTATCAATATATTCCTCAATACTATCAGCCGACCTACTCGCTTCCGTTTCTCGATGCCCTAACGCAGTCCGTCCGTGGACTCGAGCAAGCAGTTCAACAACTCACGGGACAGGTTACGAAACTCACCAAAAACCGCAAGCGCAAGACAACCGCAGAACAATCCGTCGTACCGATCAAACAAATCAAAACGGAGCAACCGACTTCCTCGAGATTCAGCAGCGAGCCGAAAGATACACCAGGTACACATTCCCTCTGATAAGGCAAATAGTTCCAAAATTCGATTCGTTCCTTCAGAAAACGAGGTCATGCCCATATCCGAACGTCACGAACCGCATGTTTCGAATTCACCTCAACAGAACCAGGTACCACGAATACTGTTCGCTTAAGCGTCATCGCAAAAACAGTAACAATCCATTACAGCTCCAGTCGCAACAACATCAGCTGCCAATGCCACCACAGATGCCGGTACCTCGACCGACCGAACATCAACCTCAACCACCTGCACCTCAACAGCTACAACAGTCGAATCCGGTACCACTTCATCAGCTACAGCCACCAGCCCCGCAGCCGGAGCCAGACCCGCAGCAGCCGCAGCCAGCACTCCCGCAGCCGCAGCCAGCACTCCCGCAGCCGCAGCCAGCACTCCCGCAGCCGCAGCAAGCACTCCCGCAGCCGCAGCAAGCACTCCCGCAGCCGCAGCAAGCACTCCCGCAGCCGCAGCCAGCACTCCCGCAGCCGCAGCAAGCACTCCCGCAGCCGCAGCAAGCATCCCCGCAACCGCTCTTTCCTCGACCACAACCTCTGTTCCCACCGCAGCAGCCGCAGCCGCAGCCGACAATGCTTCAACCCCAGCCGCAGCAAGGCCCTCAACAGCCGCCCTCAGACTGCGTCTTCTGCGGCGCCCGCCATTGGGCCAATGCTTGCAACGTCTACACCACCCTCACAGCCCGCAGCGAGCGCATAAAAGAAAAGGGAAGATGCGAGCGTTGCCTAGGCCCCGCAAATCATCTTGTCACCTCTTGCCAGCCTAGGCACGGCTGCTTCTTCTGTAAAATGGCAAATCGTACTGGGGAGCAAAAATCACACCACTCGTGTTTTTGCACATACGAATTCCGTATGTGAATAAAACACGAGTTATTTAAAGGCAGTAACCATTTCGACAAGCTTTACGAAAACAAACTTCATTCCATGTAACAAACTTCATGTCACGAATCACTTATCCACAATCGTCATAACTACGTAACCATGTTCTCATACCTACATAACCACTTACCACGAATCTCGGCTCTACGCATCCACAGATCTACATATCTCCGAATCTGCAAACTACGCAACTACAGAATATTTCTTCAAGAACTCCGAAAACTTCGAAACGATAGACATTTTTTGGAGCAATTTTGCAAAAGGAAAACACAATTTTATGTTGATTTTCTAGACAACTCCCCAGTACGATCAGCCGGATCCACCGCCACCCGCACTAGCACTTTATGGTTATGCTCAATCTGCTAGGCCACTGTGTTCTGTTCCGTTCACAGACTCTTGTGTTGTGCCTTCACCACTTTAATAGATTGTAAGGACTTCCCTCTTTTTTCACAGTGCCTGATAGCACGTAATTTAACCGCAGCACAGTTTGTTTCCCATCGTAGCCGTAGTCCTTTTCTTGTCTCTCAGCCAGACATTGTAGGGCCATCAAAATTTATCCGTTTCCCGCAGCGGGTGCAATCTTCAACAATTTTTCCCCATCCCTCTCCTACCTGGCGCGTCTCAACTATGCCCCCCCCCCCAGTGTCGCGAACAGCGCAATCAAGGGGGTTTCAGGGGCGGAGCCGCCAGCGCTACCATCTCCCGGGGGCGTGGCAGCTCTATAAAAGCCGCCGTCCAGCGCCTCCGGGGCTCTTCTTCTCCGGTCGCTCCCGCTCTCCACTTCGCCCTCGTCGCCCCACCGGCAGCCGTCGTCATCAGCGCCTTCGGCGCCCCTGGCGCCTCCGGCGCGTCGGTCCCTGGAGACGATGTGGAGGACGCATCACCCCCCGCCGCAGACGCCTCAGATTTCTACTCGCGCCTCGCCCTACGATGTCTGGTCCTGTCGATTGAGGTAGTGTTTGTAGCATTGTCGAGTCATAACGAAATAAACGTAGTCATAGCCGCTCACACACTCATACACACGCATACACACAGACTCAGGGACCGTTTTAGCTAGAATCAACGAGAGATTCTAGACAAGAAAGAAGATGGACCTTTATCCACCGAACGAACCAGGGATCAGAGATGCAAGATCAAGAAAACGAATAGGAATCATCCATCCCCTTCCCCTCCAGGGACCAAAGACTCTTCTACGGTGTTGCAATTTTTTTTCGCAGTGTTCCGCATTTTTTTTCTACTCTTGGACTGCAGCTGATCGATGTGAGTCTGACAGAGATCATGGGGTGGGAGTCGCCTTCTCCACAGGAGGACTGCAGTCTTAACAGGGCCGCGCGAACGCAGCCCCCCACACAAAAATTTAGCTGTTGGCTAACTTCAACTCGAAGCTGCCACACGGGTCAGCCCGCGCTAAAGTGCAATGCGTGGGCCTCACCATGGAGGTCCCGCCTTCCTGATCGCGAGAGCCTCCCAGCCAGGTAAGTTTATGAGCGATCGGCGAACGCGAGCCGTTGCGACCCTGCAGCGTATCTGGCGCAAGTTTGCCAGTGGAAGCTTAACATAGGAAAACGGCTATCGCGGTGCGCTGAAAAGGGACGGCGGCGGGGAAAAGAGTTGTGGGGGAGCGCGAGCGACGGTGAGGGCCAGCTGGCCCACAGAAGAGAAAGAAGATGGACCTTTATCCACCGAACGAACCAGGGATCAGAGATGCAAGATCAAGAAAACGAATAGGAATCATCCATCCCCTTCCCCTCCAGGGACCAAAGACTCTTCTACGGTGTTGCAATTTTTTTTCGCAGTGTTCCGCATTTTTTTTCTACTCTTGGACTGCAGCTGATCGATGTGAGTCTGACAGAGATCATGGGGTGGGAGTCGCCTTCTCCACAGGAGGACTGCAGTCTTAACAGGGCCGCGCGAACGCAGCCCCCCACACAAAAATTTAGCTGTTGGCTAACTTCAACTCGAAGCTGCCACACGGGTCAGCCCGCGCTAAAGTGCAATGCGTGGGCCTCACCATGGAGGTCCCGCCTTCCTGATCGCGAGAGCCTCCCAGCCAGGTAAGTTTATGAGCGATCGGCGAACGCGAGCCGTTGCGACCCTGCAGCGTATCTGGCGCAAGTTTGCCAGTGGAAGCTTAACATAGGAAAACGGCTATCGCGGTGCGCTGAAAAGGGACGGCGGCGGGGAAAAGAGTTGTGGGGGAGCGCGAGCGACGGTGAGGGCCAGCTGGCCCACAGAAGAGAAAGAAGATGGACCTTTATCCACCGAACGAACCAGGGATCAGAGATGCAAGATCAAGAAAACGAATAGGAATCATCCATCCCCTTCCCCTCCAGGGACCAAAGACTCTTCTACGGTGTTGCAATTTTTTTTCGCAGTGTTCCGCATTTTTTTTCTACTCTTGGACTGCAGCTGATCGATGTGAGTCTGACAGAGATCATGGGGTGGGAGTCGCCTTCTCCACAGGAGGACTGCAGTCTTAACAGGGCCGCGCGAACGCAGCCCCCCACACAAAAATTTAGCTGTTGGCTAACTTCAACTCGAAGCTGCCACACGGGTCAGCCCGCGCTAAAGTGCAATGCGTGGGCCTCACCATGGAGGTCCCGCCTTCCTGATCGCGAGAGCCTCCCAGCCAGGTAAGTTTATGAGCGATCGGCGAACGCGAGCCGTTGCGACCCTGCAGCGTATCTGGCGCAAGTTTGCCAGTGGAAGCTTAACATAGGAAAACGGCTATCGCGGTGCGCTGAAAAGGGACGGCGGCGGGGAAAAGAGTTGTGGGGGAGCGCGAGCGACGGTGAGGGCCAGCTGGCCCACAGAAGAGAAAGAAGATGGACCTTTATCCACCGAACGAACCAGGGATCAGAGATGCAAGATCAAGAAAACGAATAGGAATCATCCATCCCCTTCCCCTCCAGGGACCAAAGACTCTTCTACGGTGTTGCAATTTTTTTTCGCAGTGTTCCGCATTTTTTTTTCTACTCTTGGACTGCAGCTGATCGATGTGAGTCTGACAGAGATCATGGGGTGGGAGTCGCCTTCTCCACAGGAGGACTGCAGTCTTAACAGGGCCGCGCGAACGCAGCCCCCCACACAAAAATTTAGCTGTTGGCTAACTTCAACTCGAAGCTGCCACACGGGTCAGCCCGCGCTAAAGTGCAATGCGTGGGCCTCACCATGGAGGTCCCGCCTTCCTGATCGCGAGAGCCTCCCAGCCAGGTAAGTTTATGAGCGATCGGCGAACGCGAGCCGTTGCGACCCTGCAGCGTATCTGGCGCAAGTTTGCCAGTGGAAGCTTAACATAGGAAAACGGCTATCGCGGTGCGCTGAAAAGGGACGGCGGCGGGGAAAAGAGTTGTGGGGGAGCGCGAGCGACGGTGAGGGCCAGCTGGCCCACAGAAGAGAAAGAAGATGGACCTTTATCCACCGAACGAACCAGGGATCAGAGATGCAAGATCAAGAAAACGAATAGGAATCATCCATCCCCTTCCCCTCCAGGGACCAAAGACTCTTCTACGGTGTTGCAATTTTTTTTCGCAGTGTTCCGCATTTTTTTTTCTACTCTTGGACTGCAGCTGATCGATGTGAGTCTGACAGAGATCATGGGGTGGGAGTCGCCTTCTCCACAGGAGGACTGCAGTCTTAACAGGGCCGCGCGAACGCAGCCCCCCACACAAAAATTTAGCTGTTGGCTAACTTCAACTCGAAGCTGCCACACGGGTCAGCCCGCGCTAAAGTGCAATGCGTGGGCCTCACCATGGAGGTCCCGCCTTCCTGATCGCGAGAGCCTCCCAGCCAGGTAAGTTTATGAGCGATCGGCGAACGCGAGCCGTTGCGACCCTGCAGCGTATCTGGCGCAAGTTTGCCAGTGGAAGCTTAACATAGGAAAACGGCTATCGCGGTGCGCTGAAAAGGGACGGCGGCGGGGAAAAGAGTTGTGGGGGAGCGCGAGCGACGGTGAGGGCCAGCTGGCCCACAGAAGAGAAAGAAGATGGACCTTTATCCACCGAACGAACCAGGGATCAGAGATGCAAGATCAAGAAAACGAATAGGAATCATCCATCCCCTTCCCCTCCAGGGACCAAAGACTCTTCTACGGTGTTGCAATTTTTTTTCGCAGTGTTCCGCATTTTTTTTTCTACTCTTGGACTGCAGCTGATCGATGTGAGTCTGACAGAGATCATGGGGTGGGAGTCGCCTTCTCCACAGGAGGACTGCAGTCTTAACAGGGCCGCGCGAACGCAGCCCCCCACACAAAAATTTAGCTGTTGGCTAACTTCAACTCGAAGCTGCCACACGGGTCAGCCCGCGCTAAAGTGCAATGCGTGGGCCTCACCATGGAGGTCCCGCCTTCCTGATCGCGAGAGCCTCCCAGCCAGGTAAGTTTATGAGCGATCGGCGAACGCGAGCCGTTGCGACCCTGCAGCGTATCTGGCGCAAGTTTGCCAGTGGAAGCTTAACATAGGAAAACGGCTATCGCGGTGCGCTGAAAAGGGACGGCGGCGGGGAAAAGAGTTGTGGGGGAGCGCGAGCGACGGTGAGGGCCAGCTGGCCCACAGAAGAGAAAGAAGATGGACCTTTATCCACCGAACGAACCAGGGATCAGAGATGCAAGATCAAGAAAACGAATAGGAATCATCCATCCCCTTCCCCTCCAGGGACCAAAGACTCTTCTACGGTGTTGCAATTTTTTTTCGCAGTGTTCCGCATTTTTTTTTCTACTCTTGGACTGCAGCTGATCGATGTGAGTCTGACAGAGATCATGGGGTGGGAGTCGCCTTCTCCACAGGAGGACTGCAGTCTTAACAGGGCCGCGCGAACGCAGCCCCCCACACAAAAATTTAGCTGTTGGCTAACTTCAACTCGAAGCTGCCACACGGGTCAGCCCGCGCTAAAGTGCAATGCGTGGGCCTCACCATGGAGGTCCCGCCTTCCTGATCGCGAGAGCCTCCCAGCCAGGTAAGTTTATGAGCGATCGGCGAACGCGAGCCGTTGCGACCCTGCAGCGTATCTGGCGCAAGTTTGCCAGTGGAAGCTTAACATAGGAAAACGGCTATCGCGGTGCGCTGAAAAGGGACGGCGGCGGGGAAAAGAGTTGTGGGGGAGCGCGAGCGACGGTGAGGGCCAGCTGGCCCACAGAAGAGAAAGAAGATGGACCTTTATCCACCGAACGAACCAGGGATCAGAGATGCAAGATCAAGAAAACGAATAGGAATCATCCATCCCCTTCCCCTCCAGGGACCAAAGACTCTTCTACGGTGTTGCAATTTTTTTTCGCAGTGTTCCGCATTTTTTTTCTACTCTTGGACTGCAGCTGATCGATGTGAGTCTGACAGAGATCATGGGGTGGGAGTCGCCTTCTCCACAGGAGGACTGCAGTCTTAACAGGGCCGCGCGAACGCAGCCCCCCACACAAAAATTTAGCTGTTGGCTAACTTCAACTCGAAGCTGCCACACGGGTCAGCCCGCGCTAAAGTGCAATGCGTGGGCCTCACCATGGAGGTCCCGCCTTCCTGATCGCGAGAGCCTCCCAGCCAGGTAAGTTTATGAGCGATCGGCGAACGCGAGCCGTTGCGACCCTGCAGCGTATCTGGCGCAAGTTTGCCAGTGGAAGCTTAACATAGGAAAACGGCTATCGCGGTGCGCTGAAAAGGGACGGCGGCGGGGAAAAGAGTTGTGGGGGAGCGCGAGCGACGGTGAGGGCCAGCTGGCCCACAGAAGAGAAAGAAGATGGACCTTTATCCACCGAACGAACCAGGGATCAGAGATGCAAGATCAAGAAAACGAATAGGAATCATCCATCCCCTTCCCCTCCAGGGACCAAAGACTCTTCTACGGTGTTGCAATTTTTTTTCGCAGTGTTCCGCATTTTTTTTCTACTCTTGGACTGCAGCTGATCGATGTGAGTCTGACAGAGATCATGGGGTGGGAGTCGCCTTCTCCACAGGAGGACTGCAGTCTTAACAGGGCCGCGCGAACGCAGCCCCCCACACAAAAATTTAGCTGTTGGCTAACTTCAACTCGAAGCTGCCACACGGGTCAGCCCGCGCTAAAGTGCAATGCGTGGGCCTCACCATGGAGGTCCCGCCTTCCTGATCGCGAGAGCCTCCCAGCCAGGTAAGTTTATGAGCGATCGGCGAACGCGAGCCGTTGCGACCCTGCAGCGTATCTGGCGCAAGTTTGCCAGTGGAAGCTTAACATAGGAAAACGGCTATCGCGGTGCGCTGAAAAGGGACGGCGGCGGGGAAAAGAGTTGTGGGGGAGCGCGAGCGACGGTGAGGGCCAGCTGGCCCACAGAAGAGAAAGAAGATGGACCTTTATCCACCGAACGAACCAGGGATCAGAGATGCAAGATCAAGAAAACGAATAGGAATCATCCATCCCCTTCCCCTCCAGGGACCAAAGACTCTTCTACGGTGTTGCAATTTTTTTTCGCAGTGTTCCGCATTTTTTTTCTACTCTTGGACTGCAGCTGATCGATGTGAGTCTGACAGAGATCATGGGGTGGGAGTCGCCTTCTCCACAGGAGGACTGCAGTCTTAACAGGGCCGCGCGAACGCAGCCCCCCACACAAAAATTTAGCTGTTGGCTAACTTCAACTCGAAGCTGCCACACGGGTCAGCCCGCGCTAAAGTGCAATGCGTGGGCCTCACCATGGAGGTCCCGCCTTCCTGATCGCGAGAGCCTCCCAGCCAGGTAAGTTTATGAGCGATCGGCGAACGCGAGCCGTTGCGACCCTGCAGCGTATCTGGCGCAAGTTTGCCAGTGGAAGCTTAACATAGGAAAACGGCTATCGCGGTGCGCTGAAAAGGGACGGCGGCGGGGAAAAGAGTTGTGGGGGAGCGCGAGCGACGGTGAGGGCCAGCTGGCCCACAGAAGAGAAAGAAGATGGACCTTTATCCACCGAACGAACCAGGGATCAGAGATGCAAGATCAAGAAAACGAATAGGAATCATCCATCCCCTTCCCCTCCAGGGACCAAAGACTCTTCTACGGTGTTGCAATTTTTTTTCGCAGTGTTCCGCATTTTTTTTCTACTCTTGGACTGCAGCTGATCGATGTGAGTCTGACAGAGATCATGGGGTGGGAGTCGCCTTCTCCACAGGAGGACTGCAGTCTTAACAGGGCCGCGCGAACGCAGCCCCCCACACAAAAATTTAGCTGTTGGCTAACTTCAACTCGAAGCTGCCACACGGGTCAGCCCGCGCTAAAGTGCAATGCGTGGGCCTCACCATGGAGGTCCCGCCTTCCTGATCGCGAGAGCCTCCCAGCCAGGTAAGTTTATGAGCGATCGGCGAACGCGAGCCGTTGCGACCCTGCAGCGTATCTGGCGCAAGTTTGCCAGTGGAAGCTTAACATAGGAAAACGGCTATCGCGGTGCGCTGAAAAGGGACGGCGGCGGGGAAAAGAGTTGTGGGGGAGCGCGAGCGACGGTGAGGGCCAGCTGGCCCACAGAAGAGAAAGAAGATGGACCTTTATCCACCGAACGAACCAGGGATCAGAGATGCAAGATCAAGAAAACGAATAGGAATCATCCATCCCCTTCCCCTCCAGGGACCAAAGACTCTTCTACGGTGTTGCAATTTTTTTTCGCAGTGTTCCGCATTTTTTTTCTACTCTTGGACTGCAGCTGATCGATGTGAGTCTGACAGAGATCATGGGGTGGGAGTCGCCTTCTCCACAGGAGGACTGCAGTCTTAACAGGGCCGCGCGAACGCAGCCCCCCACACAAAAATTTAGCTGTTGGCTAACTTCAACTCGAAGCTGCCACACGGGTCAGCCCGCGCTAAAGTGCAATGCGTGGGCCTCACCATGGAGGTCCCGCCTTCCTGATCGCGAGAGCCTCCCAGCCAGGTAAGTTTATGAGCGATCGGCGAACGCGAGCCGTTGCGACCCTGCAGCGTATCTGGCGCAAGTTTGCCAGTGGAAGCTTAACATAGGAAAACGGCTATCGCGGTGCGCTGAAAAGGGACGGCGGCGGGGAAAAGAGTTGTGGGGGAGCGCGAGCGACGGTGAGGGCCAGCTGGCCCACAGAAGAGAAAGAAGATGGACCTTTATCCACCGAACGAACCAGGGATCAGAGATGCAAGATCAAGAAAACGAATAGGAATCATCCATCCCCTTCCCCTCCAGGGACCAAAGACTCTTCTACGGTGTTGCAATTTTTTTTCGCAGTGTTCCGCATTTTTTTTCTACTCTTGGACTGCAGCTGATCGATGTGAGTCTGACAGAGATCATGGGGTGGGAGTCGCCTTCTCCACAGGAGGACTGCAGTCTTAACAGGGCCGCGCGAACGCAGCCCCCCACACAAAAATTTAGCTGTTGGCTAACTTCAACTCGAAGCTGCCACACGGGTCAGCCCGCGCTAAAGTGCAATGCGTGGGCCTCACCATGGAGGTCCCGCCTTCCTGATCGCGAGAGCCTCCCAGCCAGGTAAGTTTATGAGCGATCGGCGAACGCGAGCCGTTGCGACCCTGCAGCGTATCTGGCGCAAGTTTGCCAGTGGAAGCTTAACATAGGAAAACGGCTATCGCGGTGCGCTGAAAAGGGACGGCGGCGGGGAAAAGAGTTGTGGGGGAGCGCGAGCGACGGTGAGGGCCAGCTGGCCCACAGAAGAGAAAGAAGATGGACCTTTATCCACCGAACGAACCAGGGATCAGAGATGCAAGATCAAGAAAACGAATAGGAATCATCCATCCCCTTCCCCTCCAGGGACCAAAGACTCTTCTACGGTGTTGCAATTTTTTTTCGCAGTGTTCCGCATTTTTTTTCTACTCTTGGACTGCAGCTGATCGATGTGAGTCTGACAGAGATCATGGGGTGGGAGTCGCCTTCTCCACAGGAGGACTGCAGTCTTAACAGGGCCGCGCGAACGCAGCCCCCCACACAAAAATTTAGCTGTTGGCTAACTTCAACTCGAAGCTGCCACACGGGTCAGCCCGCGCTAAAGTGCAATGCGTGGGCCTCACCATGGAGGTCCCGCCTTCCTGATCGCGAGAGCCTCCCAGCCAGGTAAGTTTATGAGCGATCGGCGAACGCGAGCCGTTGCGACCCTGCAGCGTATCTGGCGCAAGTTTGCCAGTGGAAGCTTAACATAGGAAAACGGCTATCGCGGTGCGCTGAAAAGGGACGGCGGCGGGGAAAAGAGTTGTGGGGGAGCGCGAGCGACGGTGAGGGCCAGCTGGCCCACAGAAGAGAAAGAAGATGGACCTTTATCCACCGAACGAACCAGGGATCAGAGATGCAAGATCAAGAAAACGAATAGGAATCATCCATCCCCTTCCCCTCCAGGGACCAAAGACTCTTCTACGGTGTTGCAATTTTTTTTCGCAGTGTTCCGCATTTTTTTTCTACTCTTGGACTGCAGCTGATCGATGTGAGTCTGACAGAGATCATGGGGTGGGAGTCGCCTTCTCCACAGGAGGACTGCAGTCTTAACAGGGCCGCGCGAACGCAGCCCCCCACACAAAAATTTAGCTGTTGGCTAACTTCAACTCGAAGCTGCCACACGGGTCAGCCCGCGCTAAAGTGCAATGCGTGGGCCTCACCATGGAGGTCCCGCCTTCCTGATCGCGAGAGCCTCCCAGCCAGGTAAGTTTATGAGCGATCGGCGAACGCGAGCCGTTGCGACCCTGCAGCGTATCTGGCGCAAGTTTGCCAGTGGAAGCTTAACATAGGAAAACGGCTATCGCGGTGCGCTGAAAAGGGACGGCGGCGGGGAAAAGAGTTGTGGGGGAGCGCGAGCGACGGTGAGGGCCAGCTGGCCCACAGAAGAGAAAGAAGATGGACCTTTATCCACCGAACGAACCAGGGATCAGAGATGCAAGATCAAGAAAACGAATAGGAATCATCCATCCCCTTCCCCTCCAGGGACCAAAGACTCTTCTACGGTGTTGCAATTTTTTTTCGCAGTGTTCCGCATTTTTTTTCTACTCTTGGACTGCAGCTGATCGATGTGAGTCTGACAGAGATCATGGGGTGGGAGTCGCCTTCTCCACAGGAGGACTGCAGTCTTAACAGGGCCGCGCGAACGCAGCCCCCCACACAAAAATTTAGCTGTTGGCTAACTTCAACTCGAAGCTGCCACACGGGTCAGCCCGCGCTAAAGTGCAATGCGTGGGCCTCACCATGGAGGTCCCGCCTTCCTGATCGCGAGAGCCTCCCAGCCAGGTAAGTTTATGAGCGATCGGCGAACGCGAGCCGTTGCGACCCTGCAGCGTATCTGGCGCAAGTTTGCCAGTGGAAGCTTAACATAGGAAAACGGCTATCGCGGTGCGCTGAAAAGGGACGGCGGCGGGGAAAAGAGTTGTGGGGGAGCGCGAGCGACGGTGAGGGCCAGCTGGCCCACAGAAGAGAAAGAAGATGGACCTTTATCCACCGAACGAACCAGGGATCAGAGATGCAAGATCAAGAAAACGAATAGGAATCATCCATCCCCTTCCCCTCCAGGGACCAAAGACTCTTCTACGGTGTTGCAATTTTTTTTCGCAGTGTTCCGCATTTTTTTTCTACTCTTGGACTGCAGCTGATCGATGTGAGTCTGACAGAGATCATGGGGTGGGAGTCGCCTTCTCCACAGGAGGACTGCAGTCTTAACAGGGCCGCGCGAACGCAGCCCCCCACACAAAAATTTAGCTGTTGGCTAACTTCAACTCGAAGCTGCCACACGGGTCAGCCCGCGCTAAAGTGCAATGCGTGGGCCTCACCATGGAGGTCCCGCCTTCCTGATCGCGAGAGCCTCCCAGCCAGGTAAGTTTATGAGCGATCGGCGAACGCGAGCCGTTGCGACCCTGCAGCGTATCTGGCGCAAGTTTGCCAGTGGAAGCTTAACATAGGAAAACGGCTATCGCGGTGCGCTGAAAAGGGACGGCGGCGGGGAAAAGAGTTGTGGGGGAGCGCGAGCGACGGTGAGGGCCAGCTGGCCCACAGAAGAGAAAGAAGATGGACCTTTATCCACCGAACGAACCAGGGATCAGAGATGCAAGATCAAGAAAACGAATAGGAATCATCCATCCCCTTCCCCTCCAGGGACCAAAGACTCTTCTACGGTGTTGCAATTTTTTTTCGCAGTGTTCCGCATTTTTTTTCTACTCTTGGACTGCAGCTGATCGATGTGAGTCTGACAGAGATCATGGGGTGGGAGTCGCCTTCTCCACAGGAGGACTGCAGTCTTAACAGGGCCGCGCGAACGCAGCCCCCCACACAAAAATTTAGCTGTTGGCTAACTTCAACTCGAAGCTGCCACACGGGTCAGCCCGCGCTAAAGTGCAATGCGTGGGCCTCACCATGGAGGTCCCGCCTTCCTGATCGCGAGAGCCTCCCAGCCAGGTAAGTTTATGAGCGATCGGCGAACGCGAGCCGTTGCGACCCTGCAGCGTATCTGGCGCAAGTTTGCCAGTGGAAGCTTAACATAGGAAAACGGCTATCGCGGTGCGCTGAAAAGGGACGGCGGCGGGGAAAAGAGTTGTGGGGGAGCGCGAGCGACGGTGAGGGCCAGCTGGCCCACAGAAGAGAAAGAAGATGGACCTTTATCCACCGAACGAACCAGGGATCAGAGATGCAAGATCAAGAAAACGAATAGGAATCATCCATCCCCTTCCCCTCCAGGGACCAAAGACTCTTCTACGGTGTTGCAATTTTTTTTCGC
>OX377205.1:13243941-13264709 GCA_947396885.1 Heligmosomoides polygyrus polygyrus
AATTTATGAAAAATTGAATAAAGCATCAATTAGTATAGGATGCACATATGTTTAAACTTATTTGTTTACTTAGTTTTTACTTATTTGTTTATTTGTATTTTACTTAAATTTAATAAAATTACTAAATAAATAAAATAAAAATTCACTCATTAAATTGATAATTAAAGTGTATGCATATAAAACAGAATTTAAATAAAAAATATAATAATTCATTAAAATTAAAATTCATAACAAAGTTACACGAAGTATTACTCAATGCTCCTCTTCTTCACTGAAGAACCAGGGGAGGAGCACAAAGGTTCGTCTGAAGAAAGTGGCGAAACGAACCTTTCTCCTACTTTTTCTTTAATCTTCTCCTCTCTTCTCTCCTCTCATCTCTTCTCTCTAGTTATCTTGCAGTTGTTTCCTTCCTTTTCTTTCTTGTGTTTTCTATTCTCTACTGATGACATAGTGGGCGCGTGTAGCGCAGTCGGAGGAGGCGCCGGCTGTCGCCTGCACCGATACCAGGTTCCTGGTTCGGATTTCCCGCCCAGGCCAACCAAGCCTTCCATCCCTCCGGGGTCGGTGAATTGGTACCAGACTTGTCTGGGAAGGATAGAGCGCTGACTTGTTCATCGGCTGGCCACCGCAAGTCATTGAACGGCCAAATACGCACTCATGTCGCCTCCACGACATCCCGTAGAAGTAGAATGCGCTGGCGCATCCCAGAAGGGATTGAGTAACACCGTCCTTTATCCTTTTACTGATGACATAACACCGGAATGATTTTACTTCTAATCAGAATGCCGGAAGTTGAGTTTCTAAACTAATGAGCGGTCTGAAGACACGAAATCTGATACGCATTCGGACTTTGCTCTTCGTGGAGAAGTGCACAGATTTCACAACTCAAGACGATGATTGATTCCCGAGTAGAATTTGAGTTATTCGCTGAACGTCAAGGGCAGAAAAGAATGCTTAATGTTCTACTGGAAGACAGCTGATGCGGAATCTGTATGTCATCGCTGAGCGAAAATCGCCTGCAGCAGCACTGATAACACCTCTCGAGATGAGCCACGCATTCCAGTTCTCCCTGGTGTACAGGATACTCTTCCTAACTGGTACATTGACCAAACTAGTTGGGAGTTAGCACAGTTCGAAAAGAGCATCGTCCTTCGTAGGACGATGGCAAAATGGAAGCTGAACTGTTTAAAGGATACAAATGATAGAAGATAGCGTTATTCAATCCCTTTTGGGATGCGCCACGCATTCCACTTCTACGGGACATCGTGGAGGCGATAGAAAGGTGTATTTGGCCATACAGTGACTTGCGGTAGCCAGTAGATGAGCAAGTCAACGCTTTATCTTTCCCAAACAAGTCTGGTAGCAATTCATCGACTCCGGAAGGATGGAAGGGTTGGTTGGCCTGGGCGGGAAGTCTGAACCGGGAAAATGATGTCGGGTGCACGCGACAGCCGGAAGCTCCTTTGACTGCGCTACACGCGCTCTTAGGCTGAACTCTTCTAAAAACGAAACAATAACCAAGTCTATAGAGGAGAGTTTCACAAATTTCTATGCGGTGTAGGTCCTACATTAGTTCTAATGCTTCTCGTAGTTATCGCGCTACCCCTATAGGAGCAGTTTTTTATTGTGAAGCGAAGCCGAATTCTAGTGCTTGGCATCCCTTGTTCTCTAAATATTAGAGAAAAATTGGATCTGAACAAGCCAAAGAAGGCAAGTGCCGGTGGAACTGAAGCGAAGAAACAAACTGCTTAGGGTAGGCTGGAAAATGTCAATAAAACGACAACAAATCATGGGAGCTAGCCTTCGTCCGCCTACTGCCACAAAAGTGATCCAAGCATCAATCACACTACTTCTGGGATTTAAAGCTGATTTTCAATCTCCTTTCGCTATAGGTTGTGGTGACACAGACGGAGGAGGCGCCGGCTGTCTCGCGCATCCCGAATCGAGCTTCTCGGTTCGGGTTCCCGGTACAGTCCAGCTGAATCTTTCATTTTTCCGGTGTAGGTGAATTGATACCAGACTTCTCCGCAAAGGATAAAACACTGACTCGTTTATCGACTGGCCATCGGAATTCATTGTATAGGTCAAGTACGCATTCAAACTGCCTGCAGGACATCCCTTCCAGATAGAGAGTGGTGCATCCCAGGAGGAACTGATTAGCGCCATTATCCATCATCCTTTATGGTTGGTGAGCTTGGCTCAGCGAGAGACAATGTATTGCTCGTTTCACCAGCTGTCGTTAATGCTCGATTCTTCAGCTAAGTCCTCATTCTTCTTGGTGATAATGAATAAGATTGCCGTTATTCTATACCTTTTGGGACGTGCCGTATATTCCACCTCGAGTGAGTATCGTGGAGGCGATTTGAATGCGTTTTTGGCCTATAGAATGACCTGAGGTGACCAGCCGATCGGCACGTCAGTGCGTTTTTTTCATATGAGTCTGGTGCCAATTCACCGTTCCCTGAAAGACGAAAGGTTTGATTGGCCAAGGGGTGGAAGAGAAATCCGATGGAAGGACCTGGACCTGCCCTGCACGCAACAGCCTGTGCCTCCTCTAACTGCGCTACCCGCCCCCCCCCCCCCAATATCTTCGCAGCAAAATGGAATGCGTGGCGCATCTCCAATTGCTGTTCATCCTTTCATTCCCCTCATCCCGGAAACGGTTTCGAGATGCTTCAAAAAGTGTTTTTAGATAAGCAACAGCTACACTGAGTGAGGTCTAACTAGACGTCCGAAACTCAACACCTTGCAAATTCAGGCAAAAAAGCTCAAGAGGAATATGTCTAGCGCAGGGATGAAGAACAAAGATGCTGAAATGCTGAACAAAGATGCCGAAAATAGAATGCGTGGCGCATCCGAAACTTGGTTGATTAATACCAATCCTTGTCCGCTTTTTTAGTTCAAAGAATAGTACTCTCGCAAGTGCACTTTATTAAAGATGGTGAAATGATAACCGAACCACAAGGCGCAAGGGAACACAGTGGTGGAAAACGACCGACGGAGTTTTATACGCGTCCAAATGCTAAGCTACGATTTCCCATCAACAAGCGGGACCAACAGGAGATAATGAGGATAAGGATCAGCGCTACCAATCCACTTATCGTTAGGTTACGTCATATATTCGACTTCTCGCTGATATCATGGAGTCAGGGATAAGGCACATCTAGGTCTAAAATACCAGAACAATGAACTTCTGCAGCCGAACAAGGGGCAATTCCGTGCTTTCCTTAACAGAAGAATGTGGAACCAGCTGGTCAACACTAAAGAGTTTGCCTGGGTGCCTGGTGGAGAACTACTACTGATGCTGTAAACGCATTCACCACTATGGAGTTAGCCTCACAGCCACCAAAACTCGAACATTCCATTCCACAGCCAAAGGTTTACATTGAATACTCAAAGAGAGCCATTAAAAGGTTCTGGGGAATGGATCTCTTCTGCGAAAAAAGACAGAAGATCCTCATTCTCGTAGCCATTTCTATGGGAAGAAAACGTGTACATTAAAGCGCTTATGCAACTAGGATGGGCGCAGTCGGAGGAGGTGTCGGCTGTAACGCGCACCTGAAGAAAGGTTTATGGTTCGGTTTTCCCGCCCAGACCAACCAAGTCTTCCATCCCTCCGGGGTCGGCGAATTGCTACCGCACTTGTCTGGGAAGGATGCAGCGCTTACTTCTCCATAGGCTGGCCACCTCAAGTCACCGTATGTCCAAATACGCATTCAAATCATCTCCATGACATTCCATAGCAGTAGAATGCGTGGCGCACCCCAAAAAGGAATCGAGTAACACTGTCCTTTATACTTTATGTAACTAGGAGCACAGGTTGAATGCATGGCGCACTCGTGTTTCGGCGAACGTTGAACGAGTTGATCAGCTACTGTCGGGGATTTCCATCTGAATTTCTTCTCCTGCAAAGCATTGCTCGACGGAAGGGACGTCACGGCGCTAAGTTGAGAGCTCATCTGCGATGGGAGCAATATAAGCAGCCCAGCGGCCGTGAATAAATCTGGGGAATACAGGGTCGTTTCGCTGAGCGCCTGCGAGATCAAACGTCTACGGCCAGAAGTGCTTGGAGCTCTCGGTAGAAAAATAACGAAAAAGGGATGGTTATGGAGAAATCTCAACTTTGTCAGAGACATATGTACCATGTATCTGGGCATCACTGACCGTATGAAGAAGGAGATAGGTCTTCTAGCTCCAAGGTTTCTTCTGAAGTTGTTGCTGAAAGGCCTTCATAGCTGAGCTAATGGTTTGTTAGAGGTCAGTGATGCCCCGATACATGGTATTCTCTACTTTTATAACCTCAGCAGAAAATCAGGTACAGTTTCTATGAAATCAGACAGTGGAAAGCATGGTCTATTTCAGGTAGGAAATTTTCTCTACCGTATTAGCACAACGTCATTAAAAAATATTTGAGCCAAAAAAAAACACGTTAGACAAACAAGCTCTTTTAGGAAGTAGCTTTGAAGACTGCTCCCCGCACTTGACATTCGACACAAGATATGGTCTTCGAAACTCCAGTGGTGTTCTATACTTTTGCCTAATCATTGAACAGTTGTTGTAGGGCTTATATTCTAACAACCTGTTTGGCTGCAATCAAAGCTCATCCGCAGGCGGGACTCGAACCCTAATCCCCTGCTTTACGGGCAAGAGGCGAGCTGATTACTATACGCTAATTGATGTTCTCAAGCGCTGTTACGCAGTAGCGCAACCGGAAGGGGTACCTATTAATGCGCGCAGCCCGAACTGTGGGTTCATGGTTCGGGACCTGCCTAGGCCAAGCAAACCTTCCATTCTTCTAGGGTCGGTGAATTTACGACATACGTGCCTTGGAAGGATAAAAGACTGATATGTTCATCGGCTGCCCACCGCAAGTCATTGTATTGCCAAATACGCATTTAAATGCTTCTAAGATATCACTTAAGTGTAGAGTGCGTAGCGCACCCCCAAGGGAATGTTTAACGCCGTCCTTTATTCTTTTTAAATATTTCTAATCCATACTGACAACTAACTTTACACCAACATTTTTACGTCGTGCCAGTTTTGGATGCCTTAATTAAATTTTGGAACCTATCCTAGTCGGAGGGGTATCACTAGAGATAAAAAATCTGGCATGCTTCGGTACGAACTTGTAAGGCCCTCTCGTAAACCAATTCACAGTGTTGTCGTTTTAAAATTAGTTTGCTTTCAGTTTGCCGTCGTTCTCTAATGGTCAGAGTGGAGTGTTCCCCCTTCCCCCGTAGTGTTCCCCGTATATGCATATTTTGTTGAATAAGTTGAAGTGTAATAGCTAGCAAAAGAAATAGAACCAGACAAAAAATTGAATCCTCGCCTCATGGTTTCTCACTCAGATAGTGGTTCAATATAACTCTACCAGCTCCTTCAATTTTTAGTTTAATGTTTTAAGGTACTAAGCATGTAGCTAACACAGTCCACCCTGTTCTCAAAACGGTGAATGAATCTATTCTGGAAGCAGTAGAATGAGGGGTGTTGTGGTTCGGTCATATAACAACGAATATTTTCATCCAGCAATATTTGAAAATGCGCGGGAGCGCAGTGGAGGAGGCGCCGGCTGTCGCGTGCACCCGATGGAAGGTCTCTGGTTCGGATTTCCGCCCAGGCCAGCCAAGCCTTCCATCCCTTCGGGGTTGGTGAATTGATGCCAGATCTGTCTGGGAAGGATAGAGCGCTGAATTGTTCATTGGCTCGCCACCGTAAGCCATTGTATGACCAAATACGCATTCAAATCGCCTCCACGACATTCCCTAGAAGTAGAATGCGTGGCGCATCCCAAAAGGGATTGAGTAACGCCGTACTTTATCCTTTTTATCCTTTAATATTTAAAAAAAACAGCGTGAATTAACGACAGCTAAATCACAGTCGGCGCGTGTAATGCAGTCGGAGGAGGTGCGGTGCAGGTTGCCGAGAACCCGCACCTCCTCCGACTGAGTCAGGTTCCTGGCTCGGATTCTCCGCCACGGCCAACCAAGCTTTCCATCCCTGCAGAGTCGGCGAGTAGGTACAAGACTTGTCTGGGAAGGATGAAGCACTGACTTTTTCATCGCTGACCACCGTAAATCATTGAATGGGCAAGTACGCATTAAAATCCCCTCCATGACATCCCGTAGAAGTCGAATGCGTGACGCATCCTAAAGGGAATTGAGTAAACGTTGTCCTTTATGCTTTCTCTTTATCCTGCAGCATTTAATGTAGACTGAATCAAGAGTTGCTACGGTACTTCTGATACGATGACACCCATCTGACCAGGAAAGATGATTCAAAAATCTTCGCCAACGGCGGCTAATCAATTCAAAATTCAACTAATCAAAAATCAGTGACAAATCGGATTCATAAATGAGCAGAAGTAGGCGACCTCTCACGAACTGCCAGACAGAGGCGCCTAGCGGCCTCTAGCAGTGCGCCGGAAAAAGCACTCATTTCGGCCAGAAATTGGCTGCTTAACAAGGCTCTCAAACGAACGCGTCATTGTGACCTCGTCATGGTGGAGGCATGGTGTGATGGTGGTGGCGGCGGCGATGCCAGAAGAAATAGGAATTCAATGAATGAAGAAGAGGAGAAATTACAGGGGAGGGGAGTAGGAAGAGGAGTGAAGGTGAGGTGGTGCTGCACTGGAAGATGTCAGGTGTCTCGAGACCACCGGACACACCAAGGAACAGCAAAGTGTTACTCCTCCGACGACTCTAACGACGACGTTGCCGCGTGGTAGCCAGCCGGCTGTGAGATCGGCTAAGCTGATCATCTGCGTTCGTCACGAGCTCTTGTGCTCTATAAATAGCTCGTGCAAACTGTAAGCCGAGAAAAGAGACCAAAACAACGCTGCAAGGAGAACTCCTGGAATACCTCCACTAGAAGGGTCTTAATTTGCAAATAAATATTCCATCAGCAAAAATTATTTTGTTTCTGGAGTACACCGAAGAATTGCCGATATAAAAGCAAATTGCAACAAAAAAACGTCCACTAGGGGTGGTTTGATTAGGCTCCAGGACAAAGCCGCAAGAGTCAACTGTAGATTTTACATTTTTAATAAACCAGCGGCAACATTTGAAAAATTGTCTAAAAAGGTTCATTCGGGTTCAGCTGCCGTACATTTAAAAATCTGATAAAGCTGGATGATTGTATAGCGCGATTGTATATGATTGTATATATATGTATTGTATAAAAATCGCCACTTTTTTGTTTTTGAAAAAAGCTTAGTTTTTGAAGTCATTGTTGCAACTAAAAGAATGAAATTTTTAGAATGTTTCGAACACTGCGTTTCTTTTTTGAGGCAGCTATAATATTACTATTAAGAAAGAAACAGTAAATTTTCTCAAAACCAATATTTATTTTAGTCTTCTTATAGAGCGCTTCAAATAAATAATCTGAAAAAATAAACTGGGAAAAAATAAATAAATAATCTGGAAAACGTTCGCAGAAATTGGAAGAAGTTCAGTCTGATATCAAAGTATTCGATTTGACGTCAAAGAAGGAAGAACGGAACGGCGTTGATCAATCTCTTTTGGGATGCGCCACGCATTCCTCTATGGCGTGTCGTGGATGTGCGGATTTGGCCAATACGATGACATGGCCAGCCGATGGAAAAGGCGGGTATTATCCTTCTATTAGCCTTTGGTATCAACTCACTGACTCTCACTGACTACGGAGGGATGAAAGGCTTGATTGGTCTAGGCGGGAAATCCGAACTAATTGTAAGATCCTCTATTCGGGGAAGAGACGATAACCGGAGCCTCCTCCGACTGTATTACCACGTGCTCGAAACAGCCATTAATATGAGTGGGTGTAATCAGAGCTTCGTCGACGTTCGAAGGTCAGAGACGTTGTCGCATGGGCCAAGTTGTCTAAAATTAGGTGGGCCGCCCACGTAATGCACTTCGCAGACACCCGTTGGGCCCACCAACGCGTTGGTCGGACCTCTTCGTGAAAGTCCTGAACGAACGATATAAGGCTCTTCGTGTCCCTCGAGCGAGGAGGATCTATTGGATCACTCTGGCACGCGACAGGAACGAATGGAGACGCTGCTGGCGCCCGCTCGAGCAAGTCGATGACCAACGCGACAATAGATGACAGGAGGTACAGGTGGTAGCCACAGCGGTGGGATTCTACAAAAACATTATAGTGCTAGTTTTACGTATTGATGCGCCCACCTGGTTTGCGTAGAAGTGGAATGCATGGCGCATCCTGGACGGACCGAATGGAAATCAGCTCTTTACTCGTTATCATTTTCTGTGTAATCCTGACACTTCCACTGCGTTTCCAGTGATCGTGCGAATTTGTTGAGCTCTTCTCAGATTTTCTAGAACGGTGCAACTCAACAACTAATGAAAAAAGTTTGGGTGCAAGTCTAGTGAAAGGAGAGCACTCTGCATCTCGATTGTAACTACTTTACCGTAACCTAGGTGTCCTTCTGTGGCTATAGCGGATATGTAAGCGCGTTTAGCGTTTTCATTCTTTAAGCTTAAGGAAATTCCTTTAGGCATTGTGAAGGGGACCTGAGACGCTGTTGCATGGGCCAAGTGATGGAAGATTAGGTGTGCCGGCTACGTGGTGCGCTTCGCAGACACCCGCTGGACCATACCCGTCACCGCCTGGATTCCGCGGGATGTCAAGAGAACAGCATGACACCCACCAACGCGTTGGTCGGACTTCTTCGTGAAAGCCCTGAACGACCGATATGACGCTCTTCGTGTCCCTCGAGCGAGGGGGATCTATTGGGGCACTCTGGCACGCGATATGGACGAATGGAGACGCTGCTGGCGCCCACCGAGCAACTCGATAATAAACAGGACGACAGGTGACAGGTGTTACAAGTTATGAAGCAGAATAACCTCTTGACTCGTACCCAAATTTGATACAGTTCATGACAGTGGCTCATCGGTGGCCCTACACTAAAAATCGGTTTCAGCAATACGTCTCAACGGATGATGGACATTTCCCAAAATATTTGGTAGTGCAATTAGATTTTAATTCAAAAACTTAAAATAAGCATTGGAGCACCAAGCGTGAAGCTCTAGGATATGTGTGGTAGTCGTTTGGGAGCGTCTCCTAACAAAAACGGGGAGAATTTTGAGAAGGAAGTTCCGCTACTAATGATAATCTTACTCTACGCGTAGGTTCCTGGTCCGTTTATGAGACTCATTTGCCTAATGTGCTGTTGGCGTAATATATCTGGAGAACGTCGACAGGAAGTCTCTGTGAAGACGGACGTCACGGCGGGTATTCCACTGATGTACCTGGAATGGCTGTGGGCTCGATGAGCGTCAACCAGGAAGAAAGGAACAAAAGGGTTGTGAGTGAATAGATGAAGGGAGGGGTGAGGAAAGAAAGGCAGAATGCACACCGTCGCTTGGTAACTGGGTGTGTGACCTGGACGAGGAAGTGTACTCAGCTATGTAGACTAGACGCTCAGAGGGCCTCAAAAATAGCGGCTGGCTTTAACTAATCCCGCGGGGTGCGCCGTGCATCCGAACAGGCAACCTTTATGCAGTAACTTATGAGGGACTGTCCAATAAGTCGTGTTATGTCCCCTAAAATGGTCACCTATCCATCAACCTCAAAGGAGTGACTCGGTTCAGGTCTGAACCTATTGAGCATATGTGTGAGATCGGTATCTCACATCACGCAACGCTTTCCAAGAGATAGCTGATTTGAAGGCCATGAGAGTCGAAGAAGTCTGGTCTGGACACTTCGATACAGCGTTGAAAACCTTTCGGCCGCTTAGAAAAGTTGAGAACAAAGCTTCAACTGAATAACGCTTTTCACCTCCTAAAAACAAATGGTTCTGTTTTGAGCAAGACACTGCGATGTGAGAATAAATAAATAAATAAATAAATAAATAAATATTGCTAAAAAAAGCCAGTTCCCTAAAAAACGCGATTCCATCTTTAAACGACAAGAACTGCCCATAGGGTGTTCTAGTGGAACATCGACCATTACACTGCGTTCCTAAGATTTTTACCGAGCTGAATTAAACCAACCTACTTGAGATGCGCCACACATTGTGTTCCAACAGGATATCGTGGTAGAGATGTAATGCTCAGTTTAAAGATACAATGGCCTGCGGTGGCCTGCCGATGGATAAGTCGGTTTTTTCCTTCGCCGACAAGTACCCAAGTATATCAATTCGAGAACAAAAAACTACGAAAAATAGAAACAAGATTCGCCGCTACTTGAATCTCTCTAGTGGAAAACCAGAAACTGGGTTACCTTGGCACTCATCACGGATGAATGCCTGACTGCTCTCATAAACGCCCAAAAAGGTGATGCATGTAATAAACACTTGAATTCTCAAATATTACTAGTGCAACTGGACTACTTTGGCACTCGTCGCACATGAATGTCCGACTGCTCCACATACCACCAGCGAAAGCGATACACATGGTAAGGTTCTCGGTTCTTAACTAATACGGCTGTGCGGGCAAAACGAAGAGACGGTTCTAAGCTATCTGTAGCTGGGCTTGTTTGGAACACATCACGAGTGATTATCTGACTGTTTCACAAGGGCTCAGAATGCCATATGTGGACAAGGTTCTTAGTTCCTAACTACATACTAATACTACAATGCGAGCAAAACCGAGTTACGGTTCAAACCTATTTGTAACTGGGCTACTTTGGCACTTTACAGGGATGAGTTCCCGACTACTCCACAAACGGCCAAATACACGTGGTGTAACTCATGTCTTCTTAATATCTTAGCTGATACTGTTATACGGGAAAATCAAAGGACGGCTCGAAGCGAGTCTTACTTCTCAGTCGAAAAAGTATAAACTGGGCCATTTTAGCACTAGCAGTGTATGAATGCCGGACTGGCCTAAGGGCGCTCAGGGAATGTGATAAAGACATAGACTGCCGGCCCAGCTAACGTCATTTTATCGAAATAAAAAAAGAATCGAAGCTGTTTGTAACTGGACCACTTTGGCACTCAACCCGAATAAGCGGCGGTAGCGACTTTTCAAAACGGAGATAAATTAGCAAGAATATCGAGAGAGTTGAGCGTTTGAGAGCGCACAAGGGTCCAACAGAATGTAAAAGTTCTGTAACCTAGTGGTCATGAAATTCCGTAAAGAGTCAAATGCACGGCTTAACCTAAGCGTTCTTTGTAGGGACAAGGATCCAGCAGGGTGTAAAAGCGTAGGGAGGTGAAACTACAAAAGAACCGCGACGTGTCCGAGAGTTCATCCCAGCGAGTTCAGTTTAGTTTAATGGGGTTTGTATGAGGGGCGCGAGTCATCTGTGCAGTGGGCAGACGAGCGTAGGTGGACTGGAAGTTCTGAACAGCCGTCGTCCAGACAGGAGTTATTTACGGTAGGACAGCGTCGGACGGAGAAACCCCGTGTCCTCGTGGGCAAAATAACAATAACAGACAGACAGCCGGATGACGGATCACCCCCTCCGGTGTTTATCGAGGAGTACGCCTCCACGGAACAGCACCGGCCGTCGAATTTCAGAGGTACCTTCTTCCTTTTGGGAGAAATGCAGCGAATCTACTAACAATAGTCGCGACTGCCTTGTTGACGGCGTCGTCGAGCAGGCGTAAATAATACCTTACCCTATCTTCTATCGTGGCGAAACGAACCTTTTATGCTCCTTCTGAGATAACCCTTCTTCTAAGTGTGCACTCGAGTTCCGCAAATGACGACGTTGGACTCGGCGTGAGATCACCGTCTTCCTAGTACTGCACACGGAAGCAAATTATCCCCCTGGGTATGCGAACATCATCTAAACGCCGTCGCTCGCCGTCTGTTGTGATGTGTAATATGTAATATGTACTTGGGGCAGAAGTATGTACTCTGTGCACAGGTGCGGAGCGCTAATTGGCATGCCGACCGGGAAATGACGGAGAGTATGACCATTCTGAGAAATCTCTTGCATCAGAAGGTGTTGATCTTTGCCTAGGAGAAGTTAGAGACCTTCCAGTAAAGACCTTCCAGCTGTTTTCAGAAGACAGAAGGAATATGAAAGTGCAGAAGCAAGATTCTCGAGCATGCGAGCTATGAGGTGCACTTTATTCACGACAGTCGAGCCGTTCTACCTTTCCGACTTCTACGAGTACATTAGCGGGACAATAACAAGGGATTCCCTTGGGGCATAGAACATGCCCAAATTACAAGGACATCTACCGTATCGGCTTATCCGTACCATGTTTACCCAGCTACGTCAGACTATATTCCTATAGAAACTATCTTTCTTTATTACATGAACATGCCATGTGAATCAGTAAAGCAAAAATCAAGAAAATTGACAACTCGGCAGAGCGGAAAAACTGTGACATAACACAAAAGCGCAATGAATTCTGGGATTCAAGTAACTGCCCAGCAACTTAACGAAACCTTTGCGATCATAAGGAACACATGCTTTCCTGCTCATCTTTACAAAGTCGGAACCCGCGCGGTGCGCGAAAAAATGGTATCGAAACCTAGTTCTGGCTTTTGGAAGCACTAATTTACGCTACCTACCGCGAGAGTAGTGGAATCCCTTTCCTCTCCAAGAGAAGATGAAGAAGGATCACACTTGCCAAAGAGGATTTTATGAAAAAGGTACAAGGTCACACTTCCTTCTTCTATATTCCAGCGTCTCCAAGCTCAGATTGATGTTACGATCGCGCACATGCGGTCAAACAGCGCCGGTGGTGTAAGGCGAACGTCGCTGCCCGGAAAGCAGAAGATGTGGGTTCGAGTCCCGCCTGGCGCAAGAGCTTTGATCGCAACAAAACATCCTATAACAGCATATAGCCTCTCTACGAGCCGCTCCAGGCTTAAGCAAATGTGTTAGATATTACGATCCTTAGAAGAGGAGATTTGATCATTTGAGAAAAGAAGACTATGAATCATTACTTCCCTAGTAAAACTATTCTCGACTGATTCTCTTTTTATTAATTTCCTCTCATGTGGTTGAAGGCAGCTGCCATATTCAAGCAATGGTCTGAGATAGGTTTTAAAAGCGCAAACTAGGATATGGTAAGCCTTTGTTGACAGGCTCTGAAAAGGTTGGAGACCAACCTAGAGGTTTTCAGGGCTAAATATCATCAAACTGAAGATACATCTGAACTTCTGCTGCTGAAGTAAAACCTCGGTTCAGCTGACTCCAGATGACGGCCCAGGACCAGCAGTGGAAGGATTCTTTATGTGACAGATATCAACAGATGGCGGTGGCAAAGTCGGAGGAGGCGCAGGCCGTCACGTACACCAGGCCTTGCTTCGGATTTCCCGCTCAGGTCAACCAAACATTCCATCCCGGGGTCGATGAATTGGTATCGGACCTGTGTGTGAAGGATAAAACACTTCCTTCTCCATCGGCGGGCCACCTTGGCTCGCATTCATCAACGAGGGAGTCGGTAAATCCGCAGATTAACCTAATTGGACCCTTGCCAGAAACTTACCGACCCTTGTGATTCACGAACGACGCGATGAAGGATGCTGCGCATGCGTCCGGCTACACTTAGGGCCTGTTCATACTTCGCGACAAGAGCGAGTTGTCGCCCGAGCAAAGCATGCGAATCGATTAAAACAGAGCGTGCGCCGCCGATAAGCGTTCATACTCGAGCGCCGGCGTTGTCACTTCGACCGCTCTTATCGCTCTAGCCGCTGCTGTTTATACCTCCTTGCGCTGCGCACGCCGCGCACGCCACGCGCGCTGCGCTCTTGTCGTTGCTGTCGCGAAGTATGAACAGGCCCTTAGCAGACGCCCAACTCGTTGGCACTGGGTCAGACATTAGCAGTAGAGCGTTACCAGTACTTCACCGCGTCATTTACTAGACACTCTAGCCGGATAACCGTTGCAACGGTTTTCACCCTACCACGTCGCCGTTGAAGAATCGCAGTACGTGGCGATTTCGCAGCAAGTTGCATCGTTACCGGCCGGTAAATCGTTGATGAATCCGGGCCCTTGTTTCACTCTTTAGGTTAAAAATGCATTCCGATTCAGTCGTGGCGCATCCCAAGAGCTCTGATTAACCCCACCCCCTTGCATACTTCATTTTTATGGCACTTTAAACACCTGTACCCGGATTCATCAACAAAGGAGTGGGTCAATCGCTACCACAGATTTACCTGATCAGCTCCTTGCCAGAAACACACCGGCACTTGTGATTCATGAAGGTCGCTGTACAGGATGCGCCTTGGTATGTTGACGGCTGTTGCGCACTGGCCGCAGCTGCACCACTCACTGCGCGAAGGTGTTACAGTGTTATTCGCAGCCGCGAGATTCCACCGAGGTGAACTATTTCGACATTTGTTTTGGTTTTTCGATGCCCAAATTTGTTATATGTTGCTTGTTGAGCCGATAATAAGGAGTGATTCTACTGTATTATCGCAGGGTCACCTCATCCCCACGTCTGCGCGTGCGTCCGCGCAAAACTAGTGCCGCGAGATTTCACGGCAGGTAGAAGGTATCCACCAAACGGACCCATTGCAGCGGACTATTGGGAGAGGACACGTCTCCCTCTCCTCTCATCCCCTTACTTTATGTCCCATACAGTATGACATCTAATAAAGACGGGGGCAGACATAGCTCCAACGCCGCGCGAATCCCCTTGGCGTCGCGCATACGTCGCGATGAAATTGGACGTGTTGTCTCGGTCCGACTGCTTCCGACAGGGGCGGCTAGTAGCGCTTCCGACTAGTTACTCGCGCTAGAGCGCGAAAGTGTGTGCCGGCGACATCGTTCGCGTAGAAGAAAAGCGACACAAGATGAGGATGAGACAAGTCTGATGTCTCCTGATAGGGAGGTGGGAGTGGTTGTTAACAAAGTGCGTGCGGAATCAGACTCAATCTATTTCAAATGAGTGAAGGGAAATGGTCAAGGATCTGATGAGGGAAATTCGAAACAAGAACTGGGACGGGATTGCTAACTAGAAGTTTCGGAAGCAAGTGTTTGTAAGTTTCTATTGGGGGGGGGGGAGGGGAGGATGAGCGCACTGATCCAAAGCTTTTCCTTGATTCTAACTTTATGCTATACTTGATCGTCACCAACTCACTTGTCATAGTTCACGTGTATTGGCAAGCACCCCCTTAGCAAACGCCAAGGACCTCCTTATTTCTCCAATCTACAAGCAGAGGCAGACGCATTTTACTGCTTCCTTTCTTTTACAAGCGCCTCCTCCAAGAGATTTCCTATTCTATTTCATTTGGGCCTCCCTGTGGTAAAAAAAAACTAGTCGAGAAGCTTAAACACTGGCAAAATTCCGTGCTCTGCGGCTAACCACGGGTCACCCAGTGCACGTCCGCGTCTCAGTGCTGCGACGTCGCATGCGGCTAGCGCGCGACGTCGCGTTGGAGTTACATCCTGGAGCCGATAAAGATACATACTAAATCCATACTGGAACATAGGAAAAGATACTCCCTAGGATTCATCAGGTAAAAACTGATCACCTATAACTTGTCAATCTTCAACGCCCTAACCTTCTCAACATCAACCACGGTGGCATCCATTCGATCAGGTATGTTGACAACAGAGACAGTAACGTCGAATAACGGCTCGAAAAGCAAGACTGATTCAAATACAAATGAATCAACCGACCGAAAAAGCTTTATATATGGTACACCAGCAAGGTGAATAAATAGATTTTTAAAGAATTGTTTTGTGCCTAACATACGAGTTCTCAGGTGCACGACTCTCTGGCACGTCGTTGTTGTGTAACTAGTTCTCTACCAAAATTCCCGACATAATAAAAAGTTGGGATGATTTCGGTCACATTTTGGGAAAATCAATGGTGGAATGACTTTCCATCGATGATGAATACTGAGCACAGCCAGCACGGTCAGGCAATACGTCTGTTATAGAATTCTGGATTAATGACTTAGATTCTTCCAGCTTTCTTAGATAAAAACGAGTGACAAAGAACACTAACGTCGCAAGACAATTAGGTCTGGAGCAGCAGGAGACCCGGCCCAAGAAATGGGGCACGGGTATGGCACACACATAGCCTTTATGCCACATGTTTCTGAAGGGTATGGCACCACGCAAACAAAAAGGTCGATTTTTTTCTCGACAAAAAACGTCAACCTTTGGAAACCGTGAAGTTGGCTCAGCTGGTTATTTTGCCGGTAGGTGCCTGCCACCACCGACGATACTTTTGTAGAAAAAAGTGCTCAATAAAAACTGTTAATCCAATGCAGCACTCTTGAATGAGGCGCAGTGGCGAAAATAAGTGACAACACTGAGATAATGTGGAAGAAAGTGGTAAATCTGAGAACGTAGTAGGTGGTCGAATGGATTTAATGCTTGCATTTCGAAAAAGCAAAAAGAGGAATAAAATGCAAAGAAATGCAGGAAACAAAGCAAACACACACAGATGTTTCACATGGTATAGAAAGACAGGTGCTAGGTTAATAAAATCTCCTGCCTTTCCGGGCAGTATTTTAGCCCAATAACTTAGGTAAAAGTAGGTGGCGATGTCCGTTCCTCCACGTGGTGCCACTGGAAACTGCTCGTTTCGTGAGCTAAGCTAAGCACGGACACTCGAATGCGGGCGACAGGCCCTTGTGACAGGCCGGCCTACGAAGACCCATGTCACATCACATGGTGTATGACAAGTCATGTTTTTCGAGATTGTGCTACGGCGTCCGCGGGAGCCGACGCGCACTCGCAGAGCCCGGCGAGTGTGGAAAGTATGCAAGGGTCCCTGATGCGAGGACGGCATCGGGGGGCAACTGAGCTAGTCCGAAAGTCCCGTAACGTAGGCAGGACCTGCGTAGCAACGCTGAATGTGGGTACGTTGACGGGCCGCTCGTGCGAGTTGGTTGAAGCACTGGAGCGTAGAAGAGTTGATTTCTGTGCGGTGCAGGAGACGAGGTGGTCCTGCAGCAAGTCAAGGGACATAGGACGTGGCTTCAAGGCCGTTCTATGTGGAAGTCCCAGGACCACCAGTGGTGTCGGAATAATCGTCTCCGAACGATTTCGTGACTCCATTGTAAGCGCCGAGCGCTTTGACGATCGATTGATGAAGATCGTTGTCGCCGCGAAGGAGCGACTCTATCACTTCTTCTCTGCGTATGCTCCGCAGAGTGGCTGCTCCGATCAAGCCAAGGAAGAGTTTTGGAGCCTGCTTGATGAGAAGACAGCAGAGGTACCGTCGAAAGATGTCATCATAGTCGCTGGTGACCTTAATGGGCACGTAGGTGCTGCCAAGGACGGGTACAGCTGTCATGGTGGTTTCGGATACGGGTCTCGTAACGCCGATGGTGAGCGCATTCTTGAGTGTTCGGAATCGCATAATCTCACCATTGTGAACACCGTTTTCCGAAAACGCGACTCGCACCTCATCTCATACTATAGTGGGAGCTCCAAGTCTCAGATTGACTTTGTCCTTGTCAAGGATCGCGACCGAAGCATTGTCACAGACGCGACGATTGTGCCGTATGAGACGGTCGCCCCACAGCATCGACCGCTCGTGTGCACCTTTAAGATCACCCCTCCGAGGGTGCAGCAGGTTGAGCGATGCGGTGCTGCAAGAATCAAGTGGTGGCGAATAAAAGAGAAGGAAGCAGCTGTGATTTCCCGCGTACGGTTGCCGACAGTCACGACTGTCGACGAAACTTGGAAGAAAGCAACCGAAGCGATACGCCAAGCTGCAAGGTTGGAACTCGGCATAACGAAGCCTGGGCGACGCAAGGTCGACAAGCAGACATGGCTGTGGACAGACGATGTGAAAGCGAAGGTTCAAGAGAAGAAGTCGCTTTATCATGCGTTTCTCAGCGATAAAACAGGCGACAACTGGCAGAAGTATCAGAAGGCGAAGAAGGCTGCAAAGAAAGCCGTGGCTGTTGCGAAAGCCACTCATTATGGTGATGTCAACGAAAAGCTCGCTTCGCGCGATGGTGAGCGGTATTTGTACCGACTTGCTAAGACCCGCCATCGCCAAACCGAGGACATTGAAAAGTTCTTTGGCATCAATGATGAGAGCGGCCATCTTCTGACAGACCGCAAAAAGGCGCTGAAGCGATGGCGTGATTACTTTGGGGAAATTTCCACCATGGAATTTCCTCATCCGGCCATACCCTTCTGTGGCTTCTGTTCACGGTCCCGTTCACAAGATCACCGTGGAGGAAACAGAAGCGGATCTGAAGAAGATGAAGCCCGGTAAGGCGACAGGGCCGGATGATCTGGCAGCCGATGTTTGGAAGTCGAAGCTCTGGTATCCTGCTGAGTGGTTGACTGAATTCTTCAACCAGGTAGTAAAGGAGAAGAAAGTACCGGAGTGTTGGCACAACAGTACGACGACCCCGATTTGGAAGAAGAAAGGCAGTCCTGCAGACTGCTCCAATTATCGCCCGATTCGCTTGCTTTCGCACAGCATGAAGATCTTCTAGCGAATCCCCGATAGACGAATTCGTGAGATCGTCAAGCTCTCCGACAACCAGTGCGGCTTTGAGTCTGGTTGTGGAACCATTGATGCTATACACGCCGCCCGCCTCCTGGTGGAGAAGCATCGCGAGAAACAGAAACCGGTGCATATAGCCTTTCTCGACTTGGAGAAGGCCTTTGACCGCGTACCGCGTGAAGTGATATGGCACGCCTTGCGACATCACGGAGTTCCTGAAGAGCTCATAGACAGGGTGCGAATACTCTACTCTTGCCCAAAGAGTAGAGTGCAAGCTGCAGCTGGAACCTCAATGGAGTTTCCCATCTCTGTTGGGGTGCATCAAGGTTCTGCGCTTTCTCCACTCCTCTTTGTTGTCGTCATGGATGCCATTACGCGAGATCTTCAGAAGCCTGTCCCATGGACATTGCTCTATGCTGATGACGTGATGCTCGCTTGCGAAGATAAAGATGATCTCGAGCGGCAGGTGCATGCTTGGTGCGACCGCCTGGCGATGTTCGGACTCAAATTGAACGTCAAGAAGACCGAGTATCTAACGACTGACGTAAGCGAGTCCGGCTCCATTAAGATTAACGGCACTGAGCTTGCACGCACTTCGGTGTTTAAATACCTGGGATCAGCAATAGCATCTGACGGGGGTCTGATGGTTGAAGTGAACTCACGCGTGAGTGCAGCTTGGTCCAAGTGACGGTCGCTGACTGGTGTGCTCTGCGAAAGAAAGATACCAGAGCACCTGAAGTCAAAGATCTACAGAACAGTCGTACGGCCGGTAGCAATATACGGCGCTGAGTGTTGGTCTGCGACTAAAGAAGTTGACACGCGCCTCAGCGTAATGGAAACCAAGATGCTGCGCTGGATGGCTGGAGTCACGCGCCTGTACCGCATTCGAAACGAAGCTATTCGGCAGAGGTTCGGTGTTGCGCCGATAGCGGACAAGATGCGCGAAGCTCGCTTACGATGGTACGGCCACGTTCTGCGTGGAAAGGAAGACAGCGTCCGCAAGATAGACCTTGAGTTGGAAGTGTTAGGAAAGCGGCCTAGAGGACGTCCGAAGCAGCGTTGGTCGGATACGTTACACACGGACATGAAAGTAACTGGCGTCCACCCTGATCAAGCGCAGGACCGGGAAAGGTGGCGTCATGACACCAAAAGAGCGGACCCCGCGACGAAGCGGGACAAACGCTGAAGAAGAAGAAGAAGAAGAACTTAGGTAAAAGTACAGGGTGCGTTCCTGGACACATGTAGTTGACCGTCCAAACGACTATTTTGAAGCAAATCAGATGAAATTCATAAAATTTATTACTATTGACCAGGCACATATAAAGAAGCAGTTAAGTTTCGAAATGGCATCCTTTAGCGCGAATACACGCCTTCAATCGCTAGGGGAACGCATCCACAGCGGCACGCAGGAGTCTTCCTCAATCTCTTCTCAGGCTTTCTTCAAAGCTCTTTGAAGTAAGCCGTGTTCGTGTGGGATGTTGCAAGGCCTTACTCTTCAATATAGATCAGATTGTGTAGTCCATCAAATTGAAGTGCGGGCTGCACGGCAGCCACTCTTCGGCTGAGATGAAATCCGGAAAGTTGTTCTGCGGAAAACTTCTGTACCACTTTATGGTCGTGCACGGAGTCCTGTTGATAAATTCAGTCGCTACTTTTAAAAGGCACATATGCCCAAGAAAAATATCTTTCTTCAGGATGTCCTTTAGTCAGTTTTATAGTTGGTTTTTTCTTCGACGTGCAGTTTCTCCACTACACTACGCAAACTTTTTGCATCAGCCATCTTGAACAAAAGAACATTCAGGCACGAAAAATTGTTAATATATGAGAGGGCAAGAGTAGGGCAACAACACCACACAAAGGTTTGTTTGAGCGAAGCACATCATCCTATATAATGGCCGCCGGGCGGCGCCGCATCGCTTTTAAATACTCCGCCGCCGCAAAACACCACACTTGACGGAATTTTGGGTTACGGTATTCGGCGAATCGCGCCGCTGAGGGGAAGGGCGCGGCGCGGCGCGATCAGCCGCGGCAGACTCGGTGTAGTGTGGGGGATTTCACCGTTTCGACCAAACTTCTCCTATTGGGAAGGAGGGGGGTATTTAGGGTGCTCATCACGAGTCTGACATCGTTTTTTGAAGTTACAGACGATTACTAGGTTTGCTTGATTAGGGAGTTTGGGCGAAATCGGTGACCATGACCTTAGCCCGTACCTTCTCTAACCTAGGAAGAGAACGGAGATCTGTAGACATTCACGAAGCTTCATATACCAAGCCAAAGATATGCTTAGTGCACAGTGACTCTAGAATGGCCATATGAGAAAGAATTTTGAGTGGTTATCGACGATGAGTACCTTCCAGCAGTTTTACTTTTGGACCCGCACATATCGCAAAATAAAGAGTGGTTTAAAGCCGTTTGCATTGCAGGGGATTCGACT
>OX377205.1:13264909-13426935 GCA_947396885.1 Heligmosomoides polygyrus polygyrus
GGTCCGAAACGTCAGCTCTGGGGATAAGCGAGGTCACTGAACACATAGTCTTTCATTGCCCTCTCATAAGACCTCGACCTCCTGGAGGCCGTGCGTCCAGGGACGAGGTTATGTTTATTACCAGGTAGTAGGGACATGTCTATTAATCGTTGCTCAATCGTTGCTTACCGCCGTCACTGCTTCTGTGAATGGACTATATAGTGAAGTAGCACAAATTCTCCACTCTACAGTCAATAAAGGGTATCGCAGAGTCGCCTACGCACTTCGACGATGTTTTCGAACTTCCAGTGGCACTTCAAGATAAACTCCTTCTCTTCGAAAAAAAAAGCCTAGAGCCGGACCTGACTCTTGTTATGGGCTTAGAAATGTAGAGAGGGTTATTAGAGCGATAGCGAAAGCGATAAATTGTGCAGTCAATGAACTCACACGTCATGTGCCTTTCACGTAGTTATCCATCTCTAAACGTTAAAATAGGCACTGCACAGGTTAGTGTGGCCAAGTAGTAACAGAATTTTAACAAGCAGTTAGCCCATGCACAATCAATCGAGTTTGAAATGCAAGGTTTCAGTCGAGTGCATGGCGCAATCTTCACTGTTTGCACTCCAAAAAAGTGTCGTTACCCTGAGCTTCTATATAAGTTTTAAAATCTTCAAAAGCTTCACTCTCACCAATGGTAGAACCATTCCAAGAGTGCACGCTTTTTTTTAGGATGCCCTGCATTTTTTGCAAGCCATGTGTTTTTAACTTTCAAACCTTTAAAGAAGCTCACATCAATCGAAACGGGCACTTTCTGGAGAAATTATAACAAGTACTCAAGCGAAAACAATCATTCAAGTATAAAATGCAAGGTTTCAGACGAGTGCATGGCGCAATCCATACCGCTCATTTGTCAGACATTTTTTACCGTCTTAAAATTTTATAAGAGCTGTCAAGCTTTTAAGTGCTTTTACTCTGAGCAAGGTTATCACCTTTCAAACAGCGTATACATTTTTGGGACACACTGTATTTGTGAACATAAATTTCGTAATTGAATTCTGCGTAGAATGTTGTCTTGGAGACGGTGTCATCCACACAATTTTTTCTTTAGAAAACAGCTCCCCTAGAAGGTATTTAGGCGACGTAGTCGAATTCTGTGTGAAATTTTAGTCTGGAAACATTCCTTTTACAGCTTCGTAGCAGGATTGTAAAGAATTATTTTTCAGTTTCAAATTTGAAGAATATCGCATCAACTGTGGCATTGATAAGCATGAGGTAGAGCTCATTAGATAGAGCTCGAAATTCTGATGTAGAGCTATGTTTGTTTCACGCCAACAGGTATCTTTACACTGGTTTTGTAAATCCTCTGAACATCCTATTGATTGCAGTCCCTGCAAATCTGGTCGACCTGTGGCTCCGCTCGTTCGTCGGGCCGTCGCCGTGGGGCCGCCGACAACCGCCTCCGTCGGGCCGTTATTCCGCCGCGAGCGCGACGGGTGCTACAGCGTGAGCGGAGACGGCGAGCGGGGGGATGACGCCGCAGGTATGGCCACCTGGGCGCGCGGCGGCGGCGCCTACAACCAGTCGATACGAACGCCCCCCTCCCTTTACCCAGTGGCAGCCCAGAGCAGTTGATGGTCGTGACCTGCGGTTTCTCCGACGTATTCACCTCCACAGCTGTTGCACCTTGCTCGGTAGACAACCCTCGAAATCATGCAGTCTCCTTTGCTACCCGTAAAACAGATAGTGCAATTTGGAGTAGCGCAAGTTCGGTCGTACAGCCGGTTGCGCACTAAACGACTTCAGGATAGCAGGAGGTGTATCTACCACTTTGATATCGTTTTCCAATCCCTCCCTTCTCACTCACTTCCTAATGCTGACACTGTCTGAGACGAAAGGGATGACAAATGGGATTTTGTCGTCAAATGAGGAATTACGTGAGCGATTGCTGGTGCTATTTCGCTGATAGCCAAAGAATGTATACCCACTCTTGGTAGCGATTTGATGAGCAAACGCTAGCGATTCCTTGCGCTCGTTTTCTCCTGTAAATACTCTACTTACTGTGCGGAACACATAACGCACGACAGTTGTTTTGGTCTGTGTCGGACGCGCTGACTTGCTATGGATCAAGACATTTTTGTTCGTGGGCTTATGATACTATTTAGTTATTTTTCTCTCTCCACTCAGCTGTATGTGGACGTTCAAAAACAGAAGCCATTCATCCTTCGGAGTCTGCCGTGTAAACTTGATATGCTCACACTGCTTGTTTGTGACATCGAAGCACATATCCTTCTCCTCTTGGGTAAAAGAGATGATGAGGCAATCATCGCTGTACCGACAGTATAAAGCAGGGAGCCTAGCTGACAAGGGTGTTTCACTTTTGAACATGAATGCGATGGGCCAAAGTGGGGGCTAAGCGCTTGCCCCTAGTTAACCCTCTTATCTGCGAAAAAATACCTCTGAAGATATTACAGCTGAAGCATTATTTTAGTAGCCGCGTGACTTGACCTGTAGTGAGGCAATACTTGTCAATGCCAAGGTGATGTTCACTGAGAAGTTCATAGACTGCCTCAAGTGCTGAGTCGTTGCTGACATTGTATATAGCGACGTGATGTCAAAGTGCTCCATCACACAATTCCGTTCCATCTGAGCTAAGTGTAGGCGATCGAGTAACGGATGGGTGTTAGGGAGATAAGCTGTGTTGAAGCGTAAAAGTTGCCCTATGATATTGTTCAGAAACCACGCGATCCTATCCGAGGACTCCCCATACAGCTGATGATAGGTCTTACCTTTACTGTCAGCTACCATCAGCTGTAATGATGACTAAAATGTCTGTGCTCCCAAATTTATAGGTTTTAATTAGCAAATACAATACTGGGCAGGATGGAATTTCCAATTTGAGACGCGTAATGAGTACCGCATTGAGACCACGTACCTTGCCAACAGCAACCCACTCCCGGTTCTGGTTAAACCTACATGCTACGCCTCGAACACCTTGAGGGTGGCGGGACGATATACAGAGGTGTCTTCCAGGTGGCGATCGGTTATAGCAATGTCGATCTATCTAGGTATTACGACAAAGTCGCACCTTTTCTCGCTAATGGATCGCCGCATGGATTTGAGCCAACAAAGTTTTGAACCTCTTTGAGCCCATATATCTGCCTGGATCCCTTAGAGCTGGGCGTTGATTGCGACACTTGTTAACGTCTGGAAGACAAAACCAGTCGGAATTTTAAATCCACGTTGTGATTAGCGTCCTGATGCTTGAAATAAGTTGCAGGAAAAGGGATGCTAGGCCTTATTTGCCCGTCCCCATTCATAGTAGCAGTGCCCTACACCTTTGCCCTGTAACGTAACCGGTCTTGTAGGTCATGGAGACTACAGACACGCTTGCGCATAGCGACCATGAAGAAAGACTGTGATAAAAGCTGGTTCCTAGATTCAGAACAGCGCGAACATTGTCCAATAGAGGGAAATCGCCCAGTACGATAACCCTGGTTGATTTCCCACTGCATAGCTTTAGGTGAACAACAGTTAAACAATCAATCGAACTAACATTACAGTGTTTGGAGGAGTGAGTGGCACAGTCTCTTCACACAGCATTAGTAGTATTTGTGTGCGAGTACTTTAAGATGCACCTAAAGAACTGCTCTAATCAAAGGAATAGAAATTCTGGCTGATTCAAAAGGTGCGCCGTACATCGCTACTGGCCGCACGGCTGCTCTGCAGATCTTCGACTTCAGGTGCTCTGGTATCTTATCCTATCGCAGAGCACGCCAGTCAGCGAACGCCACTTGCACCAAGCTGCACTCACGCGTGAGTTCACTTCCACAATCAGACTGCCGTCAGACGCTATTGCTGATCCCAGCGAGGTATTTAAACACCGAGGTGCGAGCAAGCTCAGTGCCGTCAATCTTAATGGAGCCGGACTCGTTTAGTTAGTCGTTAGGTACTCGGTCTTCTTGACGTTCCATTTGAGTCCGAACAGGCGGCCAGGCGGTCGCACCAAGCTTGCTCCTGCCGCTCGAGTTCATTCTTATCTTCGCTAGCAAGCATTACGTCAGAGAGCTGTTAGAGAGACTTCTACCAGCAATACGTATAAATGCATATGGAAATATCACAATAAGACAGGACTGAACGGCATTTCTAAAAATTAAAATTTAAGCTTTGGTATCTTCAAACTGGGCGCGTGTAGCGCAGTCGGAGGAGGCGCGACTGCCGCGTGTAACCGATACCAAATTCCTGGTTCGCATTTCCCGCCCAGGCCAACCAAGCCTTCCATCCCTCCGGGGTCGGTGAATTGGTACCAGACTTGTCTGGGAAGGAAAAAGCGCGGACCTGTTCGTCGGCTGGCCACCGCAAGTCATTGTATGGCCAAATACGCATTCATGTCGCCTCCACGACATCACGTAGAAGTAGAATGCGCTGGACATCCCAGAAGGGATCGAGTAACGCCGTCCTTTATCCTTTATCCTTTAAAAGACTGCAGTTCTGGAGTCGTGCCATTGCTGAATCCAATTTTTGAGGTCTTCATCCGTTTCAAAATATTTCTCTTCAATTTCTTGCTTGAGAGCATGGAGGAGGTGGTAGTCGGTAGGGGCGAGGTAAGGGCTATACCTTCTCCGGGCTATTTTCTTAGAGAGTTGTGACGACTTGTGGAGTTGACCACAGTATGTGGCAGCAGTAAGTGTCTCTCCACTTCTGAGAGTTTCCCAGCAAATCTTCTCTTGAGTGTTTGGTGGGAAGTCAGAGGAGTCTGACTTCTCACCAAACACTCAAGAGAAGATTTGAACACTGGCTTGATATCAAGCCAAGGGTCTCTCCTTTTTGTGCCCATTGTCTCTTTCTTCGGAAGTTGGCATACAGAACCCAGGACTCGTCGCCTGTTGCAATCCGCGGCAGAAACGATTTCTTTCGTATTTGGACAGAAGAGCAGCAGCGATGCAGAGCCATTGACCTTTCTGAATGTCTGACAGGCCATGTGGAATCCAAGCTCCAAATTTCCATGCAAAGCCAAGACCCTTCAGATGGATTCCCACTCTCCTATGAGACGCTTCGAGGTTCTCTGCCATTTGACGTGTCGTCTGCCTACTAACGATACGAGGAAGATGGAGTAGTTCAGTGTCGTCCAATTCAGTTGGCCTTCTCGACCTTGCTTTGTCTTCGAGTGAAGAACCTCCCTTTAAAAACTTTCCGAAGCACTCATAATAGGCGCGATTAGTAGTAGATCCCAAGCAATATATATATGTATTTATATGTATATATATGTATATATATATATATATATGGGTAATTTGGTCCGTTGCCTGACGTGCTGCAGATCCTTTAATGAATTCATGAAGAATGTCGCGCCGAAAATGGCCATGAGGTAGATCTGGCATCGAGTCCGGAAGATTGGATGGATAACGAAGCACAAGAAGGACCAATGTCCGCATGCGAACGGTAGACAAGTGTAATAGGATTACGAAATCAGCTATCAATATCGGCTAGTGCGTTTGCAAGGAGAACGGTAAAAACTTTTCGAAGTGTGAAGAGACTTTTTTCCAACCTAATAGTTCCTCATACTTACAACCCATTCAGTTTTTTCACCGTTTTTTGTGATATTTGATTCATAAGTGTGGTTGAAAAGACATAGAAAACGCGGAGAAAACGTTTCAAAACACAAATTATGCTACAAAAAATTCTTATTTTAAAAGTCCAATTGTTACTGTTTGGTTTCAGAATCTTAATGAATTTCTCGCTTGGCAATTTTGGTGATGATATAAATGAGTCATAAATTTTGCAACACTTCTGTTTTTTCTAGAATTCAAAGTAAACCCGCTGAAGTATTAGATCATGTTTGACTACCTGTTTCCTAGCAACCATTTTGAGTCATGAATCGTTAATTTTATTTGCGTTGTTGAAAAGTTTTTTTCACTAGAACGATAACCACTCAAAGTGGAAAGTGTGTGATTTCATTTTCAATTAGTTTCAGCTCGGCAGCAACCCAGCCGACAGGGGTGAAGCACATTCAAGAAACCACCGGCAAGTTCACTCCTAACCGAATAAGTTATTGGAGATGGTATCAGAAGTTCCTTTCCGCCCAGAAGGGCAACAATGACTAACCACTCCCGGAAAGATCAACTGCTGTAAACAAAGGGCGCCTGTGCAAATCCATCAAGTCGAATTCTACTCAAACCGTAATAGGACTGACCGCTGATCTCCACATCTCCCAGTGAACCTCCGCTCGTCGGCAGCAGTAAATTGGAAGGTCGCCAAAATCACAATCGTCAGTGCCTCCTGCTTTGACGGAAACCTTAGTAAATAGCGGCGCTTCCGGCTGCTCTGAGCTCAGGCACCGGTTCAAGCGACGGGCATGGATCGAATCCCTACCAGAGTTAAAAAGCGAATGCTTTACAACAACTGCGAAGCCGGAAAGCAACGGCTCGAACGCTCGAGGCCGGGTTTTGACGTCAAAACCGGAGCTCCACCAAAAGGTCTTCCTTTGCGTTTGATGGATGTGTAGTGTCCAGTGCACCGAGAGCAGCTCTAGACAGTCAAACCATCCTGGACGCTTGCTTCTGCCAACATCTCGTCTAGATCCAGCAAAAATGAGTGGAGAAAGAAGTCAATACGAGCCACTGTTTCATCCACCAGGCCAACGGCCGACCGCTTGGAGCACATCAGACGCTTGCAAAAATCTAGGAGACGGGCTATACCAAAATCAACATTCACCCCAGTCATTGCGCCATCTGACTGCCATCTGCTTCGGTCGATGGATCACTTCCTCCAAGGGACGCGCTTCGCCGAAGTCGATGATGTCGGCGGTACACGACTTCCTAGGTCGAAACCGATCAAATTCTACAGAAACGTAATCCACTCAATTCCTGAAAAGCGGAAAAAACTGATTGAGAATAACGGCAATATCTTCGTTTAAGACATAGTTTTTTGTGGTATATTTTTATTCTTGCTGGAAGAGAAGTTTTGTTGCAAAATATATGACTCAACCTAATAGATAGAGTGGTGTTACTTAGTGTGGAGATGAAGACATAGTCATAAAATTGTCATGGAGATGAGTCGAAAAAAATCAATAAAGAGAAGGATTTGGCATTTTACCTGCTAAAATACAGCCAAATTGACTACGGCTAAGCGAAATTCCATTTAACGAATTTACAGGATTTACCGATTTCAACGCAAAAATTTTTCGTTAAAAAATGGTCGTTAAAAATATACCGAAGAAATTCAACGCACACCCTTAATTTAAAACTTGTCTTAAAGAGCGAAAAGTCGAACAAAGATTGCGCCATACATAAATCGACACTTCGCTATTTCTATTCGATTGATAGCATAAATTCTATTTGTATGCAGTTCCCCACCTGCAAATGGAGCAACATAAACAGTTGTTAAAACCATACATTTCCAAACTTTCTAGCTGCATTTAAGCAGTATGACACTATCAATCAATTAAACATTGCATCTGGCTTTTGAGTGCGTGGCGCGGTCCAATCTTTTAATGCATTAGTTGGTTGCTGCCTTGCTGCACAAACAATTATTCTAACCATCTTAGTGAGTCTGTAGTATAACCTGTCTAAAGGTCATTTCGATTTGGACGAGTTCGCTTTGATATTAAAAGTATTAGGCTTAGGCTTAGAAGAGTGTCCAATTTGACGTGAAAAGTGTCCGATGAGCCTCGGGGTAACTAGTTATAAGCATGTTTTTTTATGAAAGTAGAGGCGAAACAAACATGTTTAGTGTTGCTGTTGTCACTGTTTTGGTTGCTGCTTGTCTTTCACTTGTGCTTATTGTAATATTAAGGGATTTGAAGTACAGATATGCGCCTGATACTGTGTTATATATTGCATGTATTTGTTAGGGCATTGAGTTTAGAACTGTTAAAGTAATGAGAGATTTAAAAAATTTACATATATTATTAGCTAATTCTATTGATACGAAAAGTCTCCCTATCGACCTAAAAACTGAATGTAAATAAGTAAATAGATAACAAATGCTCTTTACTCAGGCAGGAAGCCGTCCATCTGCGGTGAAGCCCATCAGGAACTCTACTTACAGTTCCAGAAGGAGGAGAGCGCTCGAGCCCTCCTATCCAAGTAGGAGAACCTCTAAATCGAGGTCGCTGACCGTGTTGTCTTTCAAATCGCAGCAGCAGTGAGACGTGCATATGCAAAAATGCCGGTGGAGCTCTCGGAATCGCAAAGAAGACGATAATAGTGACAATAATTGTATGCAGGGCGCTCAAGCACGAAGGGCATGGAGGAGGCTTGCGAAGAATACGAGCTAGGCTTCGCCTATTGTCTTTCATTATGCGCTCAGGCGGTGAAATAAAAGCCTGCTCAATGAGCCCTCCTGCGATGCTTACTCGATTCTTTCTAGATCTCCGTCTCGCTTCGTTTTTGATGATCTTCTTTCAGTGATATGGAAGTCGTCTCCGTGCGCAGTCTGATCGCCTTCCTCCTGGTACGTCTTCTTCATCAGCATCGTGTTCAGGAGACATCAAATTGTAATTCTTTAGGTTAGCGTGGCTGTCACCCTTGCGCAAATGCGCTGTAAAGAGATGTATTGGCTTCCAGGGTGTGGAGGACCTTTGCGCTAACCGAGGCATCATTTTGTTAAACAGATATGCCACTTGAGGCTTAGAATAAACTTGCATCAGACTCCTCTATCAACATTCATGCCTTAAGTTAGTCGAAGACATTTTGTTGATGTAAGCCCGCAGGACCTGACAATCATATCTCCATTCAAATTTAACCGTTTTTCCAGCAAAAAGCTCTTATAGTTAGTTTGTTATTAGCAATAAAACACCTGCAAAATCTGGGCTATTCAACCTTTTACATGGCTGGAGCTTCTTTGGTGTAGCTCACTTCTCCCAAAATAGGAAAAAACGCCTTCTCAGAAGACCTTAATCAGAGGTTGGAAAAATAAATATCATCATTTTAGTCAAATATTTGATACATAGAAACAGATCCTTAGCGGTCAACTGAAAACATTTTTGCTCCGTGTGCCACTCGAAGTGGATACATTATCCATAGTTTCTTAAAACTATTCAAGATTCAACTACATTGATGCCGAGGGAAAATGCATCTGCAATACTTAGAGCGCCAAAAATTGTCGCCTGAAATCGAAAATGAAAAATGATATTTGCGAAGGTTAACCGCAAATCAATGCAAGAACACCAGTGGGTTTTTGGGCTACTTTCCTTTCTTGACGTTTCTTCCTTCATAGCAACCATAGGACCCCCTTGCACGTTGTGCAATAGGGTTTCTCAACTTCCTAAGATGAGACGCTTCTTTCTGAGACGGGAAGACTCCCTGAGTTATATTGGTACACGACAAAGTGTCGACATGTTCAGAAAACGAATAGAAATTTGCATTATCTTCGTGAAAACAATCGACAATAGTTGAGAATTTCACACAATCTGCGGCCTATAAAAACCTTTGCAATGGTCAATGACGCCAAAATCGTCAACATCAAGAACTCGCTCTACGGCTTCACAATGCATACATGTGAATCGTGCTCGTTGGAGCTAAGCCGACGGCGACGGCTCCGCCCTACAACTCGGTCGACAACGTTGGGTCTCACAGCTTCAGCTTCACCAGGCGGCCGTCCTCTTCAGTTTCTGAATCCGCTCTTCGACAAAATTCAGGCAAAGCACTAAAGATGAGCAGCAGTAAGCACGTGATCAAATTGGTCTGTTTGCGCGGAAATACCTTCTGAGAGTCGCACACGAGACCATTTTTTGTTTCCGCATTCTCTAGGGAAGCAACAGGTTAGAGACAAATGAGTGACAAGATAGCATAGCAGTGTAGGGGTTATACCACTTTTTTATTCCAATAGTTGTTCTCTAAATAACCGTAATTCAAGCAGTCGAATTTAATGAATTTCGAATATTCGCCCGAATCCAAACGTCGCCATATTCGATTATTGATTAAAAACCGAATATCTTAAAACTTTTGTGGGAACGCCTAAAAATCAGTTATTTTTCAGGCCTCGGAAGACGACGGAAAGTCGAAACGTCAGGCCGATAGTAGAGATCCTTCTACAAACCACTTGTGAAAAAAGAAAAGTTGGGAACAGAATCAACGTCTCTTATAAAGCCGAACGACCAGTGCCGTACAGCATGGTACAGATAAGAACCGTGAATGCGATCTCGATTTGATATAAGCATTGGGTTATTGTGCAGCAAACTACCGCTATTTCTTATTCGTCCATTCGAGCAAATTATTTGACTACTTAATCGTTAAATGTATGAAAAATTACTAGATTGCCAGATTTTTGAGCAAAAAACACTGAGCGAACAAATTTTTTCGTTGGTAGGCTCGAAAATTTTCCACTTCGAATTTATTCGTTCATTCATTGGTTTGGCAAAAATAGGTGGATGAGAAGGATCGAGGGCCGAAACTAGGCGGAAGGAGACGAGCTGGCTGGGAGCTTTTAAGAGCGCCGAGAAAGTAGTGAAGAGGACTATGAAAACCGGTTCTGTGGTCATCTTTTCAGCACCGCCGTTCCCTCCACTCTGAAACACACATCGAAAACGCATAGGCAGAGTGGAAACGGTACCGGTTGGCTGGTGTAGAATGGGTTTTATACAACTTCAAGGTAGCGATGTGTAAGTCTCCTCCATTCTTCTTTCTCGCTAGCAAGCAAGTGAAATACAAACCATTTTTACGTCGAACTGGATAGTTTTCAAATAAAATTGGACACTTTTTAAAGCTTGCTTTTTTGAAATGTAGTCTCAATAAAAGCGTTAGAATAATTGCTTTTGTTTAAGGAAAATTTAGGATAACATTCTTTGAATTTTCTTTTACTTTATCTGCCCTAATAAGTGCAATGGTTTTATAAAATTCGTATTTTTAGAGAGAAAAATAAGAAATTAAAACTTCACCTAAACTCTACAAAGAAGCAAGCATGTAGCGCGTTAAAAGACCCCATCGTGCCACACACTCGAAAAGTTCGCCTCACCGTTTATTTAATAGTGCAGAAGCCACTTACACGAACCATAAAGGTGAGGATATTTATGATTTTTACAGCTGTTGTATTGTTAACAGGTGTCAAACTCCATGCAAACAGAAATTCTGCTATCAATCAAATGAAAATCGAAACATCTTGGAAGAGGGCCTGGCCATCTCCATCTCTTTTTAACACTAAAAATGGTTATCTTCCGGCGCTTATAAACAAGTTTAAGCTAATATTTTTCTTCGAAAAAGCTAAAAATTCATTAAATTTCAAACAATGTGTTTAGTTTTGCTTAGACGAACTAAAACTTGAAGTTTGAAGGAAACTTGAAAGAAGATCATGCTAAAGCTTTCCTTGAACAAAAAATTATTCAAGCCTTTTGGGAGAGCTTCCAGGTTAATTCCGAGGATGCTCATATCATTTTGGAAGAGTTCGGTTTGACTTCAAAGGTTCTCGGTCAGCACAGAAGATGGTACAGTTTGTTTAAAAAGGTGTCCAATTTGACGTGAAAATGGTCTATACAAAAGTCTATTTATTTAAGATCTGTGTTGCGATATCAACATTCTATTACATTATGTCGCGAACAGCGCAATCAAGGGGGTTTCAGGGCGGAGCCGCCAGCGCCGCCTGGTCCCGAGGCGTGGCAGCTCTATAAAAGCCGCCGTCCAACGCCTCCGGGGCTCTTCTTCAGTTGTCGCTCCACGTGCTCAACTTCGCCCTCCTCGGCCGGCCCACCGGCAACTGTCGTCGCCAATGGCGCCTCGGTCCCTGAAGCCGAGGACGCTGCACCCCTCCCTACCCCCCCCCCCCCCGCAGCAGACGTCCCGCATTCCCATTCCCACCTCGCCCTACGATGTCTGGTCCTCACGATAGAGGTAGTGTTTGTATTATTGTCTAGATATAACCAAGTAAACGTAGTCATAGTCGTTCACAGAATTATACACATATACACACAGACTCAGAGACAATTTTGCTAGAGTCATCAATAGATTCTAGGCATGGTTTGGTGCATCGGTCGATTCAAGTCAAACCTAGGCGATTCAGATATAGCGCATCGAACCGATTCAAATCAAAGCTAGGCTTTCTAGACATTACAAGGCGATGCGAAACGAAGTCGAGCCTCATAAACAAAACATTACTCATTATCACGATTTCATCGTAACGAATCTCGGCAAATCTCATCTTCAAAATCGACTCATCGAAAATTTCAATACAAAAAAATCTAAATCAGTCGCTTCATCTACATGAAACGATCTCATTCATTAGCTCTTTTACCTTCATGCATCGATCTCATTTCGTGCCAAATTCGGCATGGTCATGTTCGAAAAAATCATCATACGCTTTGTAGACCGTTGTCTTTACAGGTATCTTTACGGCCCGCGGCGACAGTCCCTACTGACGACACACTAGCTGTTGACGGAGGATGTTGATTGGTTCATCGCATCCACGGTGTTTAAAAAGCCATCAATATCATCTTTATCATTATCATTACCATCATTACGAAGCCCACCGCTCTGTGCAAAGCTCGTCGCGCTGTCCGGAGCTCGCCGCGCTGTCCGAGGCCCGCGGCGACAGCGTGTGTTTACTGCCAACGACACATGACCTGTAGATGGTGCATCTTGATCACATCTAGGGTGTTTATCGACCAACTACCAGAGGGATGGAAATCAAAGAACAATCCATGAGGTTTCAAAAGACGTATCTGTTGGCGTTTACTTCTTCGTTCAACTATCTAACATTAGCAACAGCATATTGTTATGGCCGATGGTGTTTCGATCGGGGAGTTGGTCCTATTAGTCGCTCAGACAATCAATATCGATCGACATTATCCATTCTTGAGCGGTGCTATCGGTTCTCTCCAGACTTGATCGATCTAGGTGGGTGTTCCGTGACTATGATGGCCGACGGAAGGTCGATCAGAAAATCAGCCACCGTGACGAAGTTTCGCACAGGCAATCAATATCGACCGATATTATTGATTGGTCATTGTCATGGTCTGGAAGACGCTTCTTTTGATTTGGAAATTGTTCACTTTGATCTCAAGAGCATATATACTTCGCGCGCTGGATTATTAAGCTAATTATACCTGCCCAGGTCCTCGAATTTTAAGGGGAGGACCAGGAGAGATTCCGCCAGAACTGTCGGCCCCCTCTCTTCATCTTAGTCCAGAGGTACTTATCTCTTTTCCATGGGTGCTTATCTGACACTCCTTAACGAGAAGTCCGTCATAAATGTTTGTTTGGCGTGACCTCGCCTGATAGAAAGAGGCCACGCCTGTGTCTGTAGGATTGGTGGCATACATCAACATATTCTACCACTGACCACTACGGTCCCGGAATAAACCTTCTTGTGGAGCCATCATACTCACAGAGGTACGCATAAGGAGCCAGAATACTCCTATTGCACGTCAGAGCGCCACCATACGCTCTTAACCAGGACATTTCTGGTGCATCGGTTAAATCTAGCCAAGAAGTTAGCCTAGTCTAACTTGTTCTTTTCGAAGCAACTAGTTTGCTTCACACCTTGCACTTGTGCGAGAAGAGGTTGGGATTTTTCCATACCTTGGTGCCAATAAGCCCTAAATTCCGTGCCCTGCCCAACAGCAGCTACGCAAGAGGTTGGCCTAGCCAGTCCTTGGAGCTAATTTAGCCCTAAATATCGTGCCTTGCTCTACCGCAACTGCACAAGAGGTTCGGTTAACGAAACCTTCGGTCTCTAACAGCCCTAAACTATCCGGTTTTGTTCAAACAAAACAAAATAGCCGAGGAAATGACGCTCTTCTTCCACAAGAAAGCGATATTGGCTAGCGCAGAAGCCGTTAAAGGGCTTTTCGATAAGTATAAAGCATATACACAGAAGATCGTATACCCCGATGACGATAAGAAACGTCAAGAAGAATGCACAGCTAATTCAGTGCTTCTTAGCTCATGTCTAAGTCAAGTAAAATTGGCGAGCGAAACTATGCAAAGCAAAATTGACAAAATGGAGGAATTTTATCACTCCACGAAATCTAAATCTGACCAAAAAGAAATGCTGGCAGACATAGAAGAGTTCGATAAAGAATCTCAATATTCGGAAGTGTTGAAAGAAGCGACATCATTTGCTTGCAACATTGAATCGCTGATAGCATATGCCAAAAGTGAACTGCAGAAGGTACAGCTAAGGGTGAGAATACCAGTATCACATCCAGGTGCATCCCAGCTCAATGATGGAGATTCCAACTTCATCAATGATCAAGGCAGTAGTGCCACACAACTGAGAAAGGGCTCACGATCAGTGAGGGTACCATCAGTAAAACTACCGGAGTTTAATGGAAACCCATAAGAGTTTCCCGAGTACTGGGCGGTATTTGAAACGCTAGTACACAACAATAGTGAGATCTCCACTATTGAAAAAATCGCCCTACTCAAAGAAAGCCTCAAAGGTGCAGCAGAGAAGGTGATTAGAGGTATAAAACCCATACCCGATAATTATCAGTGGATGGTGGATACCGTAACCAAAAGGTTTGGCAACAAACCAACAAATAGATCAAGGATAGTACAGAAACTATTCGATTTGCGACCTGCGCCAAAGCAAGAACATAGTTGTCAAGAATGCTTTGACACAATAAAAACCCTAGTCAACCAAATGGTGTCAGCTGGGTACGACATTCGGGACACATGCGATCCCATGTGGAGTGAAACTATATTATAGAAGTTTCCATACGAAATTGTACGAGACATACTCGTTAAAAATCAAAGCACTGATACCCTCAAAATCGAGGAACTCCTGGATGCGCTAGAAAGAGAAATCTGCGCCAAGACTTATGTGAAACAACGACTAGGTTCCACCTGCTCGTACAAATAGCATGACAACAGGGCTCAGCGCCACAGTCAATCGGTCCTCTGCATATTTTGTGGTAAGACAAACCACAATTCTATGGTGTGCAGAACCATGACCGACCGCCAACAGCGTCGGACAGTCCTGAAGGAAAAAAGGGCTTGCTGGAAATGTTTCCAAACAAATCATTCTAGCAGTCACTGTCAAAAGTCCAACTGCACAACATGTGGCAGCACACATCATCCCTCAGTGTGCACGGCACAAGACCGGTCCAGGCAGATCCCTGGAATCTTAAACCCACCGCAAACAAATCGGTGGCCGAGAAATGATAACCATAACGGTAATATCAATAACAGGGCAGCTCAAAGGCCCCAGATACCAAATAGAGAGCGCACTAGCGCTGGTATCGACTCACGTCGTAATCATTCGAGCGGAAACCAACCGCTCTATTCCAATCAGAACACTGGAAGTGAGGTTACATTTCCTGATCTGTCAAACAGAAGTGAACAGCTAGTTCTCATGAGAGCTGAAGGAAACGTGTGGAATAATAAAGACAGCAGTCTTGAAAAAGTACTGTTTTTCTTTGACACTGGAGCTCAGAAGACAGTGATACAAGAGTCTCTAGCAGAAAGGCTTGGCCTTCCGAAAACCACTACGGAAACCTGCATTATGTCAGGAATCGGCGGTTATACGGAGAAGTTTGAAAGCCACATAGTATCTCTGAAAGTATGTACCGCTCACGGCAAAGAGATCAACCTGGCTATTCAAACTAAGCCAATCATAACAGGAGGATTTCCTTCGGTTAAGTTAGCAAAAATTGATAAAAAATTTCTACAAAATGAAGGGATCTTCATAGCGAACTCAAAGGTCCGTGGAGAACGCCAACTGCCACATATCCTTGTTGGACTAGACCGCTACTATGATCTAGTAGTTTCGAATACGACCGATACACGAACTCCATCAGGTCTGCATAATGCGAAAACAGTATTCTGTCCAACCATCTATGGTCGCGGTATCATGGACACAACCGATTCCACAGCCATGTCGCATTCAATGACATCTGTATTGGAGATTTCGGATAGTGATAACATCCAAAGAATGTTTGAACTAGAAAGCCTAGGTATCGAACCAATGGAGAATACGAAAGACGATAGCGCTTTCAAGTATTTTGAGGAGTGCTCCTCATTGATTACCTTTGCTAATGGGTATATCACGACGCCATTCCCGCTAAAGGACAGCGTAAGTGACCTGAGCGACAACTGCGGGGTCGCAGTCAAAAGGCTTGCCGCGCTGCAGAAACAGCTTCAAGCAAACACTGCACAGCAACAGTGGTACTCTAAGATACTGAGTGATTACGAAAGCCAAGGTGTGATCGAAAGGACATACGACCTTGACACGAACGCCGTTGGCAAATACTACATGCCGCATTCAGGCGTTTGGCGAGAAACAAAGAAAACCCCCCCTCCGGATTGTGTTTGACGCATCGTCAAAAAAGAGAGGAGAGCAGTCTCTTAACGACGTTATTTTAAAGGCGAGTCGTTTGTCAACAAAATCCACGACATATTGATCGCAAGTCGTTTAAGCAAATTTGTGCTGCTGTGCGATATAGAAGCAACGTTTACACAAATTCGCATACCTGCTCATCACAAAGATCTGTGTCGATTCCTTTGGGTAAAACAGCCCAGCCTACCTCTTACCCAGGGCAACATAGTGGAATACCGTTTCACTAGACTACCTTTTGGAGTCACAGCTTCGCCAAGCATATTGAACATGGCGATCTTTGCGTACTTGCAGTCACAAAAATGCAGCTTAGCAACAGAGATAGCTTCAAATCTCTACGTTGACAATATTTTGTTAGTTGCAAACACTGTAGAAGAAACTTTGCAGAAGTACGAACTATCCAAAGCATTATTCGCTCGGATAGGAATGAATCTCAGAGAGTACGTTTCGAACTCTGAGCTCGTTAATGCAAGGATCCCCTCCTATGATCGGGTACCTTCTGGGTCGATAACATATCTTGGTGTGGACTATGATACTATAACCGACCGGTTCACTGTGAAGGCAACGTTTCCATTAAAACGAGATCCTACGAAGCGTGATATAGTCAGCCAGCTGAACTCCATTTATGATCCGTTGGAAATTATCAGCCCGCTTCTCATCCATTTGAAGTCCACAATGAGAGAGATCCTCTCATCTAATCTTGACTGGAACAGCCGAGTTCCTCACGAATTGCGTGATAAATGGAATAGGCAATGGAGTGAAGTCAATAACACTGTATTAAGAGTACCGCGACTGTTATCACCATTCTTGGCGACTAATAACAGTAGAACCGCTCGCCTTTGGGTGTTTGCAGATGCAAGTAAAGTGGCGATATCAGCGTGCGCTTTCACCCAATCACAAGAAGGTGATACCGTATCACAAATCATGTGCGGGAAGAGTCGACTGACTCCAAAAAAGAACGAGCAAACAATTCCTCGTTTGGAACTTCTTGGTATCCTGATAGCAATGAGATTAGCCGTCAGCATTGAGAAGACTGTCAACACCAAAATAGCTACAGTTAACGTAGTCACAGACAGTGAAGTAGCACGGAGTGTGTTGGATAAAGTCCTTACAAAAGCTTCCTGTGTTCGTTGCCAATCAGTGTATGCGAATACGCAAGCTAAAGGGGCAACTTGAGACAAACAACGTGATGGTACAATTTTACCACGTACCCACGGCATACAATCCAGCTGATGCTGGCACAAGAGGATTGTCAAATGAACAAATTCTCGACCACAGCTGGCTCCAAGGCCCACGTTGGTTAGAAGGTGAACTCAAGTCGAAACTTTTGAAACCCATAGACGTGATTCAATCTCGCGGAAGTGATGAGGAATGCGACAGGCCAGTAATAATTAGCCTTCCACACGCTAGCAGTACTCACACAGTTGAGAATGTCTTTGACCTTTCACGGTTCTCCCGGCTGTCTACAGCCCTACGCTCAATAGCACGTGTTGGAAAGTTCCTTCACCACCTCATTTCGAAAGTGAATGAGAAAAGGTAATCGCCACTCCTAATCGCAAAGTTTGGGCTCCAAACTGAAATTGACGCTATTGACATGAATTTTGCTGCAACACTGCTCCATGCTGATGTTCACGAATGTTCAGGAACATTAATGAGAAGGAACTCAGCAACAGGTTCCGCAATATGCAAATTGTCCGCGACAAATACGGCGTTATAAGGCATATATCGCGAATGCAGCACGCGTGCATTCCAGCGGACTCCAAGTCCCCAATCTATCTTCCAAACAGAGGAGATGCAACAAGGCTCGTATTAACAGCCATTCACAATGATAACTTTCACTGTGGCAAAGATCAAACCTTATCACTGGCCAGGCAAAAGTACAGGATCCCTCGTGCGTCTGGATCCTTTAAGACCTACCTAAGAAATTGCACGGTCTGTAAAAGATGGCAAGGACTACCATTTGGTCCCCCCGCTATGCCATCGCTACCGGCAGATAGGGTGGTGATAACAAAACCATTCCGAAATGTGGGATGTGACGTTATCGGTCCATTCACATCAAGTTCGGACGAAAGCATGTACATCTGTCTGTACACATGCTTAACGACCAGAGCGGTTCACCTAGGAGTAGTGGAAGACATGTCCGCTGGAGCCTTTCTGAACTGCTTCGTGCGGTTTATTTCTAGAAGAGGTGATCCTCACATAATTCGTTCTGATTGTGGAACCAATTTTCGATTAGGCTCAAAGATAATCGAAGAACTATTAAGTTCCAACAGCTCAGGGCATTCCGTAATGAGCTATAGTGCCGATAACGGTATACAGTGGGTTTTCAATCCTCCCGCTAGTCCATGGATGGGCGGTGCCTGGGAAAGACCAGTCGGTTCCGTAAAACGGTGCATGCGCAAATCAATCGGTCGGAAGAAACTAAATTTCGGCCAAATGTGCACGGTCGTTGCTACTATCGAAGCAACTATCAATACACGACCACTTACAAAGATAAGCACTACCGATTTAATGGAGATCCCATTAAGACCGGTCGATTTCCTTCAGGGAGACGTAAAATTTGCCCTACAAGATTCTAAAACATTGAATGACCCGGATGACCCATTATATGAGACGGAGTACATAAAAACAAGGCAGCAAGCCTTGGAAGCGCTAAGCTACTCTGAACAGATTGCTAGCAAATTTTGGGCAAAATGGAGTTGCGAGTACCTCACCTTGCTTAGAGAATCGCAAAAGCTTTATCTAAAACAGCGTAGGCACATAGCAAGATCGATCCCAGAAAAGGGTGAAATCGTCCTTATAGAACAAGAGCTGCTGCCCCGAGGATGCTGGGTGTATGGGAAAGTGGTTGATCTAAACGTCAGTCACGATGGCCTGATGAGGTCAGCTAAAGTCCTTACTCCAAACGGACATGTCCTGCAGAGACCTCTAAACAAGCTATATGCCCTTGAAGTTCGATGTAGTGAAAGTACATCGAACAATGATGTACAAGCATCCCCATCACGTGAGAACACATCTGAACAAATCCGAATACTTCCGCCCAGGTCGGCAAAAACCAAGGCATACGAAGTCATCAGAGAGTTCGAGAACAGCTTAGAAGAGCCTAGCTCCACTCAGCTCGTGGCATGCGAGCAGGTGACTGACTCACTTGACATTATCACATTGACGTCAAAGCAAAGGAGAAATCCACTTTCCTTTATAAAAGGAGCAAAAGCAAATATAATGCTTATGATAATCACATTTGCTGCTCTGCTAGCTAAGACAGACGCAACTTACGCTAGTTGTGAGAATGGTATAGTGAAAATACCTGGAAGGAATACCACTTTTGAACTATGCTTCAATGAAGAGTGCAAAATATTCCAAGGCGATGGACTTGGAAAGACTTACAAGCTTCCAATCTCCCCGCTATACAGCACAACTAACGTTAAGTTGAAGCATGGAGAAGGCACATTTGTCACAATCTGTGCTAATCCCGATTTCTGTTCGAGATCCAACACGTTACTTAGCATATCATTGCTAGGAAAGCCACACTGTTGGCCTGTTGGAGCAATTGCAAGCGTAGCCGTTATCACGTATCTGATAGCTCTATTCATGTTTACGCTTGTTGGTATCATCATATACCTTATCAAGAGCAGGAGTAGTGTGGCTGCACCAGCTGTCCAGATTAACTGTATCAGTGGTGACCACGTGGAAAATATTGGACTTCATTCCTGGAATCCTTCCCCACTGAACGGTGGTATCCTTATCACACTGTGCATAGCGATTATGACACGCGGGCCGGTTGAGAGCTGCCAACACGGGTTTACAAGACATGCAGCTGACATTGTTTGTAGCCAAGGCGGCGTCTGCACCTACGAGTTCAGTAGAGAACTCCTGTTCAACAGAATTCAAAACGAACAGTGCATTGAAATCCGTCACGAAAACAGACCTGTGGGACTGCTCAAAATGAGGGTTAGATCAATCACTCTCAAGTGTGCTAAAGTGTCCAAATTCTTTACAAAGAGCACGGAACACAAAGTGTACACCAGCGTGAGATGCGCACAGGCAGGATCCTGTACCGGGAATGTGTGTGACACACTCGGACGAAATGATACCGTTCCTGAATTATCTAGGGCGCGAAAGTACCCAGGGTATTCCGGATGCCAGTACACATGCGGTGGTGTTAGCTGTAGATGTTTCCTGCTCTCGCCTGCCTGCACATTCTATAAGGTGGCTCACATCCCCATTTCAAGGGCTGTATTCGAAGTTATCGAATGCAGAGAGTGGATACGTGACATCCAGGTGGAGCTAAAAAGCACCCTCATGAAAAAAATAAGGAGGAAACTCTACTCCTGGAACCATATATGACAAGTACGTTCTATAACTTCAACATTACGGCTGTCTCCGTACAAAAACCTTCACTGGCAATACTTACCAGAAGGTTTGCTGTGGCAAGAAACGCGTCAGTCCTTCTTCCGGACCAGTTTGTCGTACCGGTTGAATGTCCTACACGCCTCGACGCGTAATAAGGTAATATGTAACTGTAATACTGGCTGGACTAAACACCATTGCCACTGTCCTAACAACACGCTTCGGAAAGTTGCTATAGATGATGGTCACAAATTGCCGCTAATTACACCATCTGTGGAAATTCACAGCACTGAAGATGGCATAGTCGCTTTCATGACAGACATCGAGCCCATAATCACGGTCCAGTCAAAACTCTTGTTGGGTAGCACTAGTTTCACCCAAGAGGAGAAATGTTATGCGTCACTTGACCGGCTAACTGGATGCTACAGCTGCATTCAAGGTGCGGTAGCGATATCTCATTGTGAAACGAAAGATCCTACAACGATCACGGTACATTGTGATCATCACTCATTCTCCATAGAATGTGGACCCTCAAACCCAGAAACCAAGGTGAAGTTTAGCATTGACACAGCAGTGGTCAAACATAACTGCTTCACCTACTGTGGAAGCGAGAAGGTCATGCTGAGCCTAAATGGTACCCTAAAATACCATACTCTATCGTATGAATCAGCATTTCACTTCAACCACGACAGTTATCGTGAACCAACCTGGATGGAGTCACTGGCAAGTATACAATTGCCGGATCTCCATCCCTTGGTCGAGATCGCTCGCGCTCACTGGAAGTCGGCTCTTGGAGCTGTGACCGCAACAGTGGTGCTGTCAGTGTTATCGTACCTGTTCGGTCCAGTTATCCTGATTACACTGGCAAAAGTAGCGTTTGCTCTTTGTAAGACAACCATTCATTTACTACTCTGGGTATTTTCAATGATATGGAGGTCCACGAAAAGTCTCCGTAACATGAAGGAGCACGGAAGCCAATAACGGGCTCCATCTTCGCACAGGATTAGTTGTACACATCCGTGCACAACTTCTCACTGTGCTTTGCTTTCCCCTTAACTATGTTTTCTGTAATTTTTATTTCTAGTATCGCCCATCAATCGACACCTCAATTCTATCAACGTCATTCACCAGATATATCACCTCTAAGCCGAACACACAACAAGGACGATGGACGATCAACTCGAACCAATGGCAGAAGCGAAGCCATGGGAATGGCCATGGGCCTTCCATAACCTTTTACGATGGCCTACAGCAATTTTCGCTAATTTTGTCATGTATCTGCAAGCTAGTGATTCGCTCCTTGTATGCCATTATATTACCATAGCTTCCCCATTACATATCCATTGTGTTCACCTCGTTTTTCTTTCCTTTTGTTGCCCCGGAGTGTTCTGGCATTCCGCCAGAACTGTCGGCCCCTCTCTTCATCCTAGTCCAGAGGTACTTATCTCTTCTCCATGGGTGCTTATCTGACACTTCATAACGAGAAGTCCGTCATAAATGTTTGTTTGGCGTGACCTCGCCTGATAGAAAGAGGCCACGCCTGTGTCTGTAGGATTGGTGGCATACATCAACATATTCTACCACTGACCACTACGGTCCTGGAATAAACCTTCTTGTGGAGCCATCATACTCACAGAGGTACGCATAAGGAGCCAGAATACTATTATTGCACGTCAGAGCGCCACCATACGCTCTTAACCAGGACACAAGGCATCATTCGATCTGTAGTAGGCGTTTGTTTGAACGTGTACGATTTCGACGCTAGGAATGCTTCCTTACCCAGCTTTGGTTGCTGGCAAAGCCGGCGACCGGCGCTGGGTGAGAATCATCCCTAGCCACGTTTGGGCTACGTTCCCAGCGTGGCCGCAACACCCGAAGCCGGCGAAGACGGCAAGCCTGGCGTGACCCGCACATCCAGCGTACGGCGCCGGCCAAGCCGGCGACGGACGCTGGCTGAGGAAGCATCCCCAGCTAGGTTTGAGCTACGTTCCCAGCGTGACCGCCATACCCGTTGCCGGCGAAGACGGCAATCCTGGCGTGGCCCGCACGTCCAGCGTATTGTACGCTGGTATTGTATAAAGGAAGGAGAGAAGCATTGTCATATACTTGCACCACCGTCCGGCGAGGATCCCGGAAGCTTTTGAATGAGATTTCTTTTCTGCAGATATGTGAAGTGGCTCTTTAGGCATTGCCTAGTGTACGTGTCAATATCTCTAAACCTAAACGTCGCGATCTAGATAGACGTACAGAATGTGACTCATGGCTGCTTCCGCCGAAATTCGACTCGAAGTTGTTCTGCCGATTTCGAAACGCGTTATGCACTCCTACCAGCAGCAGCACGTCTACCTCTAAATGCATACAAATCGCTGCAGGTGTTTTTTCAACGGAATAAGGTGATACTTGTATCAGACCACTGCGAGGAAGGAATGAAGCTTCTGTTCCTGCTCTCGTTGGTGGTGCTCGCCAATTGCTCGTACGAGGCCAACTTCGTCAGACGCCAGAGATGTTACGCACCGACTCACCTACCTGGACCGCAGTGGATGGCTATGATTCTCAGGCATGCTGTACCATCCGTCACTGAAGTGCTTATGGCTTCCCGATGAGAGCCAGGACAGCTTTGATGCTTTCGTCTAAGCCGCGCCTGTTTTCAGCCATAGCGTTTATTTAAGTCGCTCCTTCGACTACCGTACCGAGCCTTCCGCTTAGATCGGCTATAGGTGTACAGTGAGGTTGGATGGTAACTTCCTGTTCTCCTCGATCTCCAAATTCATGTTTTCCGAACTCTTTTTATGGCTAACAGTTTTTGAAAGTAAAAGCTGAATAACTCTTAAAAGGAATAGCTGAAAAGTATTCCCAAGCCGGCATTAGACCTGATGGGCTGTCGGAAGGCGGTTGCATCCATCTTCCTTATTTCCGTTCACTTTGCCTTCTATTCGAGAGCAATTTGCCACTGTAATTGGGGTGACGAGTTCTCAAGAGGATTACTAGGACCATTACGGGAATGAGTGCTACATACGGGGTAAGAGAGCAAAATCCACAGCCAAGCAAAGCCACGCTTTAGAGGGGGTGGGCCGCTAATCGTCCGGTATGTGTCTATAAGGAGAGGTCAGACACTGAACTAATGTCACGCTCAACAGCTCTATGATGTATTTACGGCCTTAAGGAAAACCCATTTCAAAGGTCAAAAAGCTTGGAAGAAGACTTTTTCACTCTTTGCAAGGCCTCCAGGGCACAGACTCATCAAGCGCTTACCGCTGTCTAACGGTAAAAATAACGCCAAATCCGATGCTGGTGAATGTGATGTCAGGGGTTTGACGGTATTTTCACCATTAGAGGGTGATAAGCGGTTGGTAAATCTGGCCCGAGATGTCAGTCTGTTAGTTTCAGGTACACATTCGACAAGGAACAGGGTTGCATCCAGTTCATTTATGGAGGATGCAATCCCTCTCCGAACAACTTCGAAACCTTTGAAGAATGTCGCGAAGCATGTGAAATCATGCCACGCTCCAACTAACTGTTTAACAGTTATGGATGTGGCGCATAAGATCAGAGACGGAGGCGTTGTTGTCTTTGTGTGAACAAAGAATTGCTTCATCTAGTGTTAGATATCAAGGCAACGCACTTTGAAATAGGGCAGGTTTTTCAGAAACTACGCAGAAGGAGTCCACTGACTTACTCGATCTAAAAAATAGGAAAATGACGAAAACTTTTCGAAGAAAGAACATCAATCTGGCATCCTCAGCAGCAGAATAGTAAAGGTTCTTCATAATGATGCGCTCACAACTTCCCAGTTGCCTATACTGCCTTAACCCGAACTGCCGTTTTAGGGCGATAGACTTAGATGAAGTTCCTTCTGCCCTTGCTCGCCCACGTTTGAGTATTCGGCATTTCCAATAATACCATTCTGTTCACTACAAGAAGCTCTACCGAATCGTGTCAATATCGGCCAATTTGGGAAAAATCGACTTTTTGACAATTTCACATCGAGGCGCTCTAGGCCGAACCTGCGCTGACGATGACGTCACCGAAATATTTTCAAAATTGGCCAAGTTGGGCAACGTTCGGTAGAGTTTTTGATGATGAATTGAAAGTAGTAATTAGAGTAGCGAGAACTGAAATCTGAACGAGTAATGGCGCTGAGAACATCGACCGCTGATGTGCCAAATATGCAGCACGCGCGGGAGTGTTTGGAGCGCAATAACTCTGTCGATTTGAATCCTTCCAGCTACAGCTTGTGGGTTTTGTAATCAGCTATAGCCCAGCTACTGGGCAAAGAAAAAAAGTAAAATAATCACCGCACAGATTAATCCGGCCATGTAGTAACAAGATTGTAACAAGCATTCAGCCCGTGCACAATCAATCGAGTCAAGAAATGCAAGTTTCCGGACGCGTGCATGACGCAATATTGACTGTTTGCAAGCCACAGAAATCTTGTCACTTTGCGTTTCGTATGACTCTCAGACATCTTCAAAAACTTCACTAGCAGCAATTTTAGAGCCTTTCAAATAACACCTGAATTTGTTAGGATACCCTGTATTTTTCGCAATAAGTAGTATGAGTTAAAGTTTTAGACTATGAAAGAAACGCAAATTTAATAAAACAGACACTTTGTGAAAAAACTAAAACAAGTTTTCAAGCAGAATGCAATCAATCCAGTGTAAAACGCAAAATTTCAGACGAAAGCATGGCGCATTCCATGCCGCATTCCATGTTAGAAAATTTCTAATTTCTTACGCTTTTTCAAGCTTAAGCGTTGGTGTGATTGGCGGCATCAGCAACTCTCTAACAGTATAATCCGGCTCAACTCCGAGTTTGTCGATATTTACCCTTTCTGCACCCAGTCGAATTACTAGACGGGGATCGGACTCGACCTGAGCCCAGCGCTCGGCGGCGGGATCACCTGGTGACTCTTACTGGGTTCGCACCTGGATGCCATACCCACTGGCAGTGTGATACCCCAGCGGAGCAACAACACAGCAAGGATCGATCTTTTGTGAACTCTTCGACATTCATCCCTCGCCTTTGAAGTCATGTTAGATCTTATATTAACATCTGCTAAACTGCAAACTTCCTATTTATTTAGCTAGTCCAAAAATTATGTCGGATTTGAACAGTCACATTTAATTCAGAATATCCCAGCAAAACGACTTTTTTGGTGGAACAAGAAGTTGCAGTTTCTGACTGTCTTCCTCGACATTGTGGTAGGAATAGCATTCCGTAAAAAATTCGGTTATTATTTGAAAGGTTCTAACATTGCTGTTAGCAAAGTTTTTTAAGATGTTTGAGAGTCATACGAAAGCACAGAGTAACGAAATTCTGGGACTTGCAGACATTTAAGATTGCGCCATGATTGCGCCACCCGTCTTGAAACTTGCATTTCAGGCTCGATTGATTGTGCATGAGCTGAATGCTTGTTACAATATTGTTACTACTTGGCCAGATTAATCTGTGCCGTACTTTTTTTCTTTGCCCAGTAGCTGAATACTGATTAACCTCCCCATTCAGCTTGAATGTTGCAGTCCACAGAATCCATCGTGGAAAGTGGGGCTCCTGATCTCATTTAAATTGTGCAATCAATAAACTCGCATGTCACTTATCTTTCACGTGATTGTGAAGTTCTAGACGTTAAAAGAAGCGCAGCACAGGTTAATCTGGCCAAGTAGTAAGAAGATTCTAACAAGCATTTAGCCAACGCACAATCAACCGAGTCTAAAATGCAATGTTTCAGGTGTGGGGCATGGCGCATTCCATGCAGCTCAGATGTCAGAAAATTATATTTTTAGGCTTTTATATGTGCTAGAGCATAAGCTACATCGCTGTCCTTTAAAGCGCTGCTCTACCTTTTAGCTGACTACAAAACCCACAAGCTGTAGCTGGAAGGATTCAAATCGACAGAGTTGTTGCGCTCCATACACGCCCGCGCGTGCTATTTGGCACATCAGCGCTCGATGTTCTCGGCGCCCTTACTCGTTCAGATTACAGTTCTCGCTACTATAAGTAACACCGTTCGATTCGACATCAAAAGCTCTATCGAATGGTGCCCAACTTGACCGAATTTCGGTGACGTCGTCGTCAGCGCAGGCTCGGCCTAGGGCGTCCCGTGCTCGATGCGAAAAAAGTCAAAAAATCGATTTTTCTCAAGTTGGTCGAGATTGACACTATTCGATAGAGTTTTTCGTGGTGAACAGAATGGCATTATTGAAGTGCGATTACTCAAACATGGTCGAGCAAGGGCGGAAGATGTTTTGAGGCATGAGAACTTGCAATTGGCTGACAACTGCTCGACCTGTTTAAACCTATGAAAGAAAAAATGACATTCAACTTCTCATGATAAATGAGCTGGTTCCTTCGTCACGTTTGCTGTTAACTAGGAATTGAAGGCTGAACTTCGAAGAATCCATGTCATAGAACAGACCAACACTTCAAACTCGGTAAATTTCTCAGTGTCTACTATCAAAATGATAGCCACGCACTACAAAACACAGATCCGATAAAGAAAGTTTGCGATAGGATACTTTTTAAAAGTTTTTAGCTCTATAAAGATGGACCAGTGGCGCTCGCGGAGGGGTAGTAAATCAATCCACAAATAAATCAAGAGTATCCAATTTTAAAGTTAATGCAGGTGGTTGGATTGGTAAGAGGGAGGTGAATCTGCTGGTGCATTTTAATTTTCACATGATTGAAGATGAACGAAGTTATGGCACTGCGACGGTTTGAGACGGAAAAATATCTCGCAAAGCGTCGACTGTTCACGAATTAGAGGCGGCATTGTAGCTCCAACGAACGTGATTCACATGTATGTAATGTGAAGTGGTAGAGCGAGTTCTTCATGTTGACATATTGGTTTCATTGACCATTGCACAGATTTTATAGGCCGCAGATTACGTGAAATTCTCTTCTGTTGTCGATTGTTTTCACGAAGATAATGCAAATTTCTATTCCTTTTCTTAACATATCACCTGTCGACACGTTGTTGTGTGTAATATAACTCGGGAAGTCTTCCCGTCCCAGGAAGAAGCGTCACTTCTTATGAAGCTGAGAAACCCTATTGCACAATGTACAAGAGGGTCCTATGGTTGCTATGAAGGAAGTTCGTTTCGGACGTCAAGAAAGAAAAGTAGCTCAAAAACTCTCTGGGCTTCCTTGTATGATTTGCGCGTAATCCTCACAAGTAGTCTTCATTTTTTATTTTGGATTTTAGGCGACAATTTTTGGTGCTCTAAACAATACAGTAGCATTTTCAAACGGGATCAATGTGTTTGAATCTTGACTACTTCTTAAAAACGGAGGATAATATACTCACTTCGAGTGCCACACAGATTAAAATGTTTTCAGTTGACCGCTAAGGGTCTGCTTCTCATGTATCAAGTATTTGACTAAATCGATGATAATTATTTTTTCAACCTCTGAATAAGGCCTTCTGAGAAGGCATTTTTCTCGTTTTGTGAGAAGTGAGCTACAGAAAAGAAGCTCCAGCCATGTGAAAGCTTAAATAGCTTAGATTTTCCAGGTGTTTTATTGCTGATAACGAACAAACTGTAAGCGGTTTTTTGCTGTAAAAACTGTTATATCTGAATGGAGATATGGTTGTCTGGTGCTTCGGGCTTACGTCAGCAAAATTCCTTCGACGTAAGTTTATTCCAAGCCTCAAGCGGCATGTCTGTTTACCAAAATGATGCCTCGATTACCGCAAAGGTCCAGGACACCCCGGAAACCAATATACATCGTCACAATCGATCTGCGCAAGGGTGACAGCCACGCTAACCTAAAGAAATAGCATTTGGCATTTCTTGAACGTGATGCTGATGAAGAAGACCTACCAGGAGGAAGGCTATCAGACTGTGCACGGAGACGGCTTCCATATCACTGAAAGAAGATCATCAAAAACGGAGCGAGACGAAGATGAACTAGAAAGAATCGAGTAAGGAGGACTCATTAGGCAGGGTTTTATTTCACCGGCTGAGGGCATGATGAATGACAATTAGCAAAGCAAAGCTCGCATTCTTCGCAAACGTCCTCCATGCCCTTCGTGCCTGAGCGCCCTGCATACAATTATTGAGACTATTGTCCCTTCAGGATTCCGAGAGCTCCACCATCATGCAAGGTTCTCTGCTGCTGCTCATCATTCTTGGAAGGCACACAACAATCAAAGGCCTCGCCTCGATTCGGAGCCAGTCCTATTTGGAAAGGTGAATGTGTTGGAGCGCTCACCTCCTTCTCACATTGGAAGTAGACTACCTGGTCGGCTTTACTACAGGTGGACGGCTGCCCGCCTAAGCAAAAAACGCAGCATTTTTTATTTATTCACTTATTTATATACAATTTTCACGTTGAGAGGGAGACTTTTCATATCAAAGCATACACTTTTCACGTCAAATTCGACACCCTTCTTTGCAAATCTAAGACTTCTGAAATTAAAGCGAACTCGTCCAAATCGAAATGACCATTAGGCAGGTTAAACTACAGACTCATTAAGGTGGTTAGGATAATTTTTTGTCTGCGATTTTTGGCAAAAATCGAAGAAAAATCACACCCCCTCGGCCGCGCATGAAGATTCCTTTTCTAAGTAACGGTAGAAAGAAAAATCCTTCTAGTTTTCTGAATGCCACCCTCATTTGCACATTTCTCAAAACAAGTGAGATAATTCCAATTTTGTAAAATTGCTCCAATTTTTTCGAGCAAAAATCGCAACCTTTCGCGCATGAAGATGCTTTTGAAAGGTGGTTTTATGATCATAAGAAAAAAATTCTTGTACTTTAAATACCACCTGCATTTACATGAATTTCAAAGTGAACGAGTTACGATCGGTTGAACAAAGTACAAGTATAGCTCCTTCCAATCACATCGACGAGCAATTTACCAGTGACCCATCCTTCTTGATCACATCGAAAATAGCACCAGATGAGCTGCGTTTTTTGTTATGTATTAATCAAAGGCTGTGTGTTTGTAAAGCTGCATTTCAGCTCCGGACATCACTCCGTTCAGGAAGAAAAATGTTTATTTTTGAAAAAAAAAAATTGAGCATAACCTCACCTGATTGCAAGGAGGATCGCATACGATTGGGTCGATTTTGGACTACATCTAAGCTCCAAATGTCGTTCCGTTCAAGAGAAAAATCTTTATTTTTGAAACAAATGAGCATGACCTCACCTGATAGCGAGCAACCTCGCTTAGGAAAGACTTGATTTCTTGAAGAACTGTTAAATAAAAGCTTTACTGTTGTGGACTCTAGTTTTAGCTCCAGTTGTAGCTCTGTTCAGGAAATACTTTATTTTTGGAAAAATCCAATATAGGAAAATCACTCTACCTGATCAGATGAAGAGGCATGATTTTTTTCCTGCTACAAATTGAAGGTTGCATTTCGGTAAGATCCATTTTCAGCTTCAGTAGTTACATCTCTCAACTAAAAAATGTGCCGCGCCGTCAATGCGAAAATTGAGCAGCGATCGATCCATTTCAACTGTTTTGAAAAATGGTTTAAGAGTTTATTATCTAATGCAATAACTCTGCAAATCCAAATGACATCCGCTTTCGTAGAGGAAGCGATGCACAGAATGTCACCATGTCGTTGCCATGTTTGAAAAAGCTCTTCATTGATTTATTTGCGTCAAAACTTTGTTAATTAAATATCAATAATTATTTTTCTTTTCTCACATTTTCTAATATTGTTTGCAGCACAAGAGACAACTTAACATTGAAACTTAATTGACAACTTAACATCCACCGAACTTCTCGGGGGGTCGTACCAGGACTCTTCTGGAGGGAAAAATCTTAAATGTTTGGCAGAAATAGCCGCCAACGCTTGAGCCTGTCCTGGCTACAACTTCAGGCAGACATACAGATCACGATTATTACGAACCTCGTATTTGGAAGTGCATCACGCTTCCAATGTTAAGTTTTGGTGGTTCTAATTTTACTCTATTACAAATACAATTTTATTTGTAATATTTATTGGTGCAAATCTCACAATTAAATACCAAGTAATAGGTGCGTATGAGCAAACAACATCCAAGGCATATAGCAATCTCAAGTTGACACGTTACCTTTAGTTTTAGGTGATTTTACTTTTATTTTTCTATTTCTTCTTTACCCTTTCCTTTTTCTTTACCTATTCTCGTGGGTCCGCAGGCGTGTCCGCTCTGTTGTCTAAAACGCCTCTGTGAAGTCGGAGCGATGGAAGCGTACACTCCACGCATTGGTATCGAAAGCCTTTTATCGGTCTCTATTGGGGCCGAGTTAAAGAATCAGGCGGAGCCGAACAAAGTCCATCGTGATCGTTGGGATCAAGACACTCCCGAGGCCAAATATCTATGTGGACATTAAGAGCACCTTTTTTTGTACGCATCCTCCTCACGACAAAAAGTAGAAGTATTTCCCATATCATGCATCGTTTTCAATGACGATTGATTACCAGAAAGAGTACTTCCTAATTTGTGGAGGGTACACAAAGACTAATCAAGACACAGTAAATAGTCATAGCCCGGAAGACACGAAGGGCAGACGATGGAACAAGAGGATCACCCTGACGAGCTATACTGATACAGTAGCAACTAATGAACATCAATTATATTGTATACTTGGTTCATGTATGTGTCGTCCTGCAGCTTGTAGGATAGTGTGTTCGTTGTCCATCGTAGTCGTCGAGATGGAGTGGAATACGATTTGTCCTTCGTTCTGTGCACACTGTGAAGCAGACATGTCGTCGGGCCCACGAGGAAGGTTCTCCACAGTCTTTTTCAGATTGTTTTTGTTAGAGTTTTTTTGCACCCGTACAACTTTCGAAATGTCTTCAGGTTACCATTTTCCATTGAAATGTGTTGCCATTTAAATTTTTTTCTGCCCAACGACGATAACTACCAAAATTAAGAAATTTTCCGTAATCTGCCGTTGAACTATACTGCAGTTTGAGTACGCATTCTCCCTTTTCATTTATTGTGAAACCATAATCACCCACTATCAAATCATCTATCCATTTTCATCAACTTATTCTACCTTACATATTGAACTGATATGGGCAAAACAAAGCCGAGTGGCGTTTGGTCATTTCTTTTTTTCTACGTGCTTTGCGACAATAGAAACAGTTGGAAACAGAGTTACAGGATGTTGCCATATGATTGGCGTCAAAAAGACGCCTTTCGCACTTTCCTAGCTGAAAGACGCGTCTATGCCTCGCACCAAGCGTATTGTAAGTTTCACAAACCGAAGCAAAATGAAGGCCGCCACAGGAGATACAGTCGGCGCAAGATTCGATGCTGCTGGTGAACTTGATGTTCCTTGTTGCGCTTCGTTTCCATTCCCTTGTCACGGTTGTGCTTCTTCCAGAGGTTCGATTCTTGCCATTATTTCGTTCAAAACGTTCTGAAAAGTAAAAGTCTTGAGCTCAAAGCGTATTGAAGGTGATAATCAACAAGAACAGTCACGCCTCCTCGACTTTTACTTTTTTAGTTGTGTCGTCGCCCTTCTTGTCGGCTTGTCGTTTATTCCCGACATTTTGTCATCCTTAAAAAAGGTTTCAAAAGTTGTACTTGGACCTTTCTGAGTGAACTTCGCTATGCTTACCGTATGATAAGCTGTTCTTCTTTCAATCCTTTCCCAGCAAGAGCTTATGTTGTCAAACTGACGTTTGACTCCGTAAATCGGTAGAACAGGCATGATTGGCCGTGGTCCGCTGGATGCAGGGCCTGGATGTCGTCCAAGTTAGATTCCTGGGAGCCGTGGTTTTGCTCTGCGCCAGGATCGTTAACGTCCGTACCCTGCTCAGGGCCAGCACCGTTTGCCGCTTCTGAATGCTTTTGCCCATCCATCTGCAAAGCGTTTGTGATGCGCAAGTCACTTTACCATAATAACGAACAGCGCGTAAATTATACGAATTACAGTTAGTGAACATGATGCACTGCTCAGGCAGAACAAGAGATTAGTTGAGAAGAATTTGTTAACGTATTACATTAGAAAAAGCTCTAAGGGTCTTCTTTTCTCCTTTTTTTCCCAGAAATTTCAGGGTGGTTAGTTGATACTATGAGATAAAGTGAAAACTTTAAAAACTGTTCTGTAATTAAGTAGAAATGTACAGCACCACAATATGCGTATGACCTTTGTTGTGACCGCGAGGCTTTTATAGATTATGAGAAGTGGCGGGAGTGTCAGCAATAAGCTCTTCATGTTTGGTTTCTCAGAGCGGCCGGCTAAGCCTAGATATGCCACGGTGATAAGCACTGTGTATACGAGGCCGGCGACCGTGACGATGATGCTGAGAAAACACTGCGCACATGTTTCAAGATAATGGCTGGCGTCTGGAAGCTGAAGTTCAAAGCTTCCCGTCGAGTCACTGCTGTTGTTCCAGATGTTGAATAAATACAGTATTGGTTGAATGTCGTTAATGTAATTCAACGTACTTTCTATTTCAAAAAGGACAGGTTGTTGACCGCTAATTACCAGACATCGTTCTCTAACCTTTGGCTTGTTAAAGAAGAGCTTCATTCTGTTAACGTTTCCTTTTATTGTGCATTGTAGGGAAAGTTCTGTGTATCACAATTCACCTGGGCTATTGCCTCAGGTACGTCTGAAATACACGAACTTTCTTCGATTGCCCCTTGTGTACATTTGTAACATCTTACAAGGAAGTACGAAACTATATCGCAAGTAAAATCTTAGATGTCTTCACTGATTTCGGTTATGAAGTTGTCAAGGATCAAAGGTACCTTTATGGATCCTGTAGTTGCTCGCACAGTAGGCACTCTGTTGACTCTATCTACGGTTACGATTCCATTCTGGATAGAAAGAGGAAGGATGTGTGACAGAGGAAGGCTGTCGCAAATGTTGTTCGGTTTGTAATAGCAATTCACCATGTTTCCCGCAGGGGTACATTTGCACGTGTCTCTAGCGTTACAAGTGTTACTGTAGGTTTCATTTTTGTTGTGGTGGTGCAGTGCAGGCGTAAGAGAATGACAATTCCGGTCGAATATAAGCTGTGTCCGCTCCATTGGTTATGAACCGTTTTGTGAGAATTCCTATTGGGCTGAGATGTAGGGAGATTACCTCTAAATAGCCACTCCCAATGCGTTTTCTACTATTTGGTATGACTGCTATTGTGTCCTTTGCTTGTCTTCTGTTTCCACGGAATTCTTCGAATGTGAGCTTCACCGTTTCGTACCAGGACAAGCATTCGAAAATTTCGAATATCTCGCGTCCTTGAAGCACATGGTATATTCTATAAAATAAGCACCCAAATGAAGGGAAACCACCGAGCGCGCTAGACCCCCACAGAACTTTGTGTAATAAGTTATTCCCGTATAGTTGTTTGCAGTTTCGAGTTCCTCAATGAGTGTATCAGGAGTTGCTTTCGCACATTTTGTATCTGTGCAAGAACCCATATAGGCACCGTTTACGGTACTCTACCTTGGTTTCAGTGCTTTGAGTGTAGTATGTTTGTTGCCGACATCGTAGGATCACTTCATGGAAAGAGAGTTTGACTGCGTTGCGGGTCTTGTTATCATGTTTTAGCTTCAAGCATAGTTCAGGTGTTTAGTTTAGCGACGATTGTCTTCTGAAGGCTGCAGTTGATATCCTTGAATGTCATTGTAGGATTTCCGAAGGAATTGTTATGGTTTGTTGGTAACAGTAAGTTACGGTTATATACGCCGTAAGGACAGCGAACACTCTAACAATTGTTGAAGCATTCCATCGTTTTCCTCTGCTCTCTCGAATATTTAGTGGCTCATATACCTCTACGTTATGCTCCGTTTTTCTAAACAAGTGGAGGAGTACGTTACTACAAGCAAGCATAGTCCTACAGGCCATCCCCATGCATCTTAGCAGTTTCTTAGAGCGACGAATTACCATTACCGAAGTCACTATTAGAAGTTAAAGAACTACTGCGGTTTCCAATCTTGGCTAACAGTCTGGATTAGAAACCATTTCAGCACAAAACGTACATAAAATTCGTTCACAAAAGGGATTCAGAGCAAGCCAGTGAAGTGCTCACGTTGTACTACCTTTCATGTATTTCAAAGAGACACGATAAGTATGGAAAGTAACTTGAGCAGGAAACTGCACCTTTAGAAAAGGTTCAGGCTCCTTCACCTCTAAACGGTGATCGTTTCCACAAATTTCCACTGCCTTCGCACTTGTTGCCTTGTTTAATTGTGCTCCTCAATTAAGGAATGTAATTCCAATATGTTTTTCTTTCTGGGCGTATCCGGTCGATATAAGGCTCGCAACCAATGCGGCCGTAAGCATATAGTTCCATCGGGCACCGATCGAAGGAGCTGAGAGGGATCGTGATCGATGAGTTGTTGAGGAGATGGGACTACTGTAAGTCACATGTTCTTTTGCCATGCGTGGTAAAAGCGGACGTACTTGTTGCGTGCGTGCTTGCACTTTCCGATCGTGAGGTGAGTCACAAATCATATTTTCCTCGGATTTTTCATTTTTCACGGAGCTCTCACGTTTTTTGTGTTGGTTTCATGTTGTGTTGATGGATTACAGTTGCGACCGTCCGTACTCCTCGTTTTGACATCATCCTCATCCAGTTCTAGAGGTATTAGGTATTTGTTAATGGATCGCTCAACGTCAGACTTTCCTGCTCTCAGGCGGACTGATCGAATCACTTTGTCAGGGTCTTCTATGAGTTCAGTAACCAAACCAAGTTTCCATTCTCCTCTGGAAACGTTCTTGTCCATGACAAAAACAATTTCGCCGACTCTAGGGTGCTTACGAGTGAACGTTTTCTGCTTAATTCGCTTTTGATGAAAATTTCTGACTTCCAACAAATAGGTCGAGGTCCGCCTTCCACAGCTGATCGAATGACGCACGACGCCACACTGCGTACTGCATTGCTCTTTCTTTCGTGGAAATAGTTGGAAAACATAGTGGGTCAGTGCCGTCCATTGACATTTCATTATCTTCTAGTGCGATCAAATTGATGCTTGCGTGCGGCAATAGGAAATCTATAGGTCTGATTGCGACAGCGTCGTTTAGTGTACTTCCCGTATAGGTCAAGGGACGAGGGTTTGTCATTGCTTCGCACTCGACTATGATTGTTTCGAAATCGCTTTCGTTAACAATTCTTTCACAATTTACCTTTTTTAGTATTGCTTTTACCTTTTTTAGTGTTGCTTTCATGACTTCAATAAGACGCTCATAAAACGCACCTTTCCACGGCGAAAGAGGAGTTATGAGCATCCAACGTATGACTTCTTCCGAAAGGAATTTTCCTAGCGTTTCATCGGCCACCTTTGCACTATTATTCATAGCTGAGATTACTTCTTGCCCAAATTTGAAATTAGCTACATTATCAGATAGTGTTAATTTTGGCATTCCTCTTCTAGCTATGAGTCGTCTTAAAGCGTTGACGACCTTAAAGGAGATTGTTTACTACTTCTAGGTGCACTGCGTGGGTAACCATGCACGTCGCCAGGAGTACCCATTGTTTCTGTTCGGCGCAGTCCTTGTCTAAGATCTTGAAATGGTCCAGCAAGGTCTATACCAATATGGGCGAAGGCACGACATAGCTCAATCCGAGACTGGGGTAAAGGCGGTGACTCAGGATAAAATTTACCGTTCCATCGTTTGCAAATGGCGCATTCGCAAATGTGTGTTCGAACCATTTGTCGTCCTTTAGGGATCCAAAATTTAGTTCTTATGTTCGCCAAGGTTCCATTCACTCCTTGATGACCACATCTTTTGGATAATAACTTTTGTAAGTGGATGTCTGGGTAGTAGCAACACAGGTTCTATGGATTGTCTTGGTAGGAACCTAGCTTGAAGTCTTCCCTTGCATCTTATAATATTGTCCTCATCTTTATGGAGTTGTAGTTGCGTCCATTTTTCGACATTCTTGCTGCTTTTACTCTTTTGCATTATTCGTATTAGTTTTTCAGCTCCATCCATGTCACTGGGTACAGTACTAGCTAATGGTTAGGTGTCGCTTACTAGGACTACTTCTGGTATGTTCCATTCCAGTTTGAGCTGGTTTTCTGGTCCGAGTTTCTGATGAATCCTATTTTTAAGAAACTTCAAGACCAAAGCTACAACTCTTCGGCACTTAGTTGATGTCGAAAAGCTGCGTCGAAAAAGCACGGAATTTTCGTAATTGTCTATGGTCTTTGTTACCAGTACAGCTTTCCATTTTTCAGGTTTATCACCCATTTCTTCAGGCAACCAAATTCTTCCATTCTTGGCCATTTAGTTATGTCTTGTGTTAAGGAGAAGGGACCGCTCGACCATGTGTGGTTTTCCAGTTGCTCCTTTGTTAGCCCTATTGTTGTACAATCCGCAGGGTTTATATCGGAGGGTATATAGTGGAGATTAAACCATGTTCCATCTTTGGACCACTTACTATTTTTTCGAATTTCTTTACACCTGTTCTCAACGAAACTGCCGCTTTTTGACTTTGACTCTCCCCAATGAAGCGCTACCCGTGAGTCGTTGTAAAGGCGAACTTTACTGATTTTTAACGAGAGTTCTTTGAGGCAAAAAGTAAACGTACACCGATAAAAATTGCCAACAGCTCAAGCCGATGAATTGACAAAGACCTTTGTTCATCTTTCAACGGTGCAAGGCGATTTCTTGCCAATATCAAAGAACATCGAGGTACTATGAAGCCATCAATTGCGCACAGGTAGGCGTCTGCGGCGAAAGATCTTTCCGATGCATCCACGAAAGTGTACAATTCATAACGAGCATTTCTTGTACTTATGCTTACTTTTCGGGGTATTTTCGCTACTAACCTTCTGGTGCAGATATTTTGAATTTTGTGCTCTTTTCCTTCAGACAGATTCAGTGGGATTGAGCGGTTACAATTGTCATTATTTGTCATAAACTGACGCAGTTTTAGACATATTTTCAAAGACCTTCTTACATTCCTTATATTTCTCATAAAGAGATTTAATTGAAAAATATGTGGAAAACCACACATGGTCGAGCGGTTCCTCCTCCTTAATACAAGACATAACTAAATGGCCAAGAATGGAAGAATTTGGTTGCCTGAAGAAATGGGTGATAATCCTGAAAAATGGAAAGCTGTTCTGGTAATGAAGACCGTAGACAATTACGAAAATTCCGTGCTTTTTCGACGCAGCTTTTCGACATCAACTAAGTGATGAAGAGTTGTAGCTTTGGTCTTGAAGTTTCTTAAAAATAGGATTCATCAGAAACTCGGACCAGAAAACCAGCTCAAACTGGAATGGAACATACCAGAAGTAGCCCTAGTAAGCGACAAGTGACCATTAGCTAGTACTGCATCCAGTGACATGGATGGAGCTGAAAAACTCATACGAATAATGCAAGAGAGTATAAGCAGCAAGAATGTCGAAAAATGGACGCAACTACAACTGGAAACTGGCGAGGAGTTACATTGCTTTCTCTACCCGGCAAGGTGTTCTGCTTAATTCTACTACATCGACTGCGAGCCGCGATAGATGAGAGACTTCGTGAAGAACAATGTGGATTCCGAGGTGCTAGGTCATGCAGCAAACAGATATTTACCCTACGGAATGTCATCGGGCAATGCATGGAATTTCGGAAGCAACTTCTCATCGATTTTGTGGATTTCTGGAAGTCCTTTGATAGTATACACCGTGAATCGCTATGATCAATTCTCAGGATTTACAGTCTACCCCAGCCTTTGTGGAAACCTTCAAGAAGCTGTACAAGAATTCCTCCCGTTGCGGCAGAACGAATGCAATGCACACGACATTCTTCGAAGTTGTTACCGGAGTAAGACAAGGATGTGTACTCTCCCCCTTCCGTTCAATGTTGCTCTGACTTCATTATGAGGAAATCCATGAAAGGTGATGAAACGGGTATCAAATGGGCAGGACACTCCGCTTAACAGACCTCGATTTCGCAGACGATGTAGCCATCATAGCCGAGAACAACGATTTACTGCAGCAGGCGACTACAAACCTCGCGAACAAAGCCAAGGAAATTGGACTACGATAAACCTGGTCAAATCGAAAGTGATGAGCGTAGGGAGAACAGATATGAACGTAGATATCAACGTCGAGACATCACAGCTTGAAACTGTCCAGAAGTTCACATATCTTGGATGTACCGTGTCATGCGACGGGAATGCGGAATCAGAAATGCTAACGAGGATTGTGAAGGCTGCATCTGTGTTTCGAAAGCTCGGTCCAATCTGGAGCTTACCGTCAATCGCGTCGAGATAAAGCTGCGGCTTTACCACTCAATTGTAGTCCTGATTGTTGCCTACGCGAGTGAAACATGGGCCATGTCTATGAATTGGCCAAAAAGCTAAACGCCTTCCACCAGAGATGTCTTCGACGGATATTGAGAGTACGATATACAGACCGTATGACTAACTGTGAAGTCCTAAATCGGAGCAGTTTATGTAGTCTTTCTGCATTAATCGCACAAAGACGTCTACGCCTCGCAGTACACGTAATGCAAATGCCCGAGCAGCTAGTAGCCATGTATTGGATTCCTGAAGATGGTAGCAGAGCGCGCGGTCATCCGAGAAACACATGGAGGCGAACATTCGAAAAGGACTTAAACTATTAAATATTTCCAGAGAAGAAAGTGAAGAGTTTGCACAAGACAGGTATCAATGGAGAAGTCTCGTCGCCCGATATGATCAACGGCATGGGAGGAACTAAGTCTAATGGTAAGTAAGCCTAAGTCCTTTCCGATTCTGCCACGAAACGGCCCTGCGCTGGACCACCGTTCACCGTAATAAGCATCCAGCATGTAATAAATTGGATATCCTTGTCAACATGAAATTGCCAGTTTGAAGACGTGCCCTTTCTGCAGACCTTTTCCGTTGCGATTTAACGTAGATCGTGGCAGATCTTCTTAAAGAAGTGCGAAAGTCCTGCCTGACCGGGGAGTCTGGCCACAAACCACTACATTCTCACAACACCGCTCCTCTATCCCTGCGCCACCACTGCTCGGTAGCCAGTACAGTTTCCTGGCTACTTGAGTAGACTCTGTTGTGATTATTCTGCTCTGCGTGCAACTAGAGGCCAAAGGAGCTAAACTGAAAACTGTCCATAACTCCGCTCACAGATGCGCACCGCAGAAACGGAACACAAATTTGGAATCAGCGTTCGAAATCCCGCAATACACGTGATTTTCACGTCGAATTGGACACACTTCCAAGCTAGTCTAACACCTATGAAATCAAATGAAACTGTTCAAAATCAAAGTGAGTTTCTTCTACATTAAAATAGAGGCTCTCCAAAAATGTTCGATTACTTTAATGTTCAAGGAGGATTTTGTACAACTTTCTTTGAATTTTTAACTTACTTTCCAATATGGGAAAACATAGTTTGAAGCTTTATAAAAACTTTATTTCTCAAGCCAAAACAATGATTTATAGCTTGTTTTGAAGAGCAGGGAGTTGGCCATTTTACATTTCCAGAACGGAGACTGCGCCACGTCATTGTCCGGAACCTCGCGAATTAATTCGACTGATAGCAAAAATTATGTTTACATGCAGTTTCACTCCTGCAAGCGGTGCGACATAAACAATTGTAAAAAAACACACATATCCTGACCCTACATCGCATCAAATATAGGTCAACAATGAGATATTCTCCATTCTCTGATCATGGGCTTTCGAGAAGTCGCCTTTTTGTGGGAAGAGAGACGTAGTAGAAAAGTTCCAGTCATTTATAAACATGTATAGCCCTGATTTTTCTTTGATGCGCAGCGAGTTTCACCCCCTTTGATGCTGATGATAACGTGCTAACCGTAGGCGCGCTTTTGCTCTTCAAAAACGGCCATGTTGAAGAGGAGATCTCATTGTCCGGGACTCCATCTGCGAATTTCTGTTGACTAACTTGATGCGTTTGTGTTGACAGAGATGTCTGGTGCAAGTTTATTTCGAGCCTCAAACGGCGTGTCGATTTACGAAGATGACGGCTACGTTAGCACAAAACTGAGTTACAACAGCCCATACGCCATGGATTCATCCTACAATCCATTTGCGCAAGGGTGACAGGCACGACAACCTAAAGAGTTACAAGAACTTGGTGTCTCTTGAACATGATGCTTATGAAGAAGACGTACCAGGAGGAAGGCGATCAGACTGTGCACGGAGACGAGTTCCATATCACTGAAAAAAGATCATCAAAAACGAAGCTAGATGGAGATGAACTAGAAAGAATCGAGTGAGTGTCGCAGGAGGACTCATTGAGCAGGCTTTTATTTCACCGGCTGAGCGCATAATGAATGACAATAGGCGAAGCAAAACTCGCATTCTTCGCAAACGCCCTCCATGTCCTTCGTGCCTGAGCGCCCTGCATACAATTACGGTGACTATTGCCCCTTTAGGATTCCGAAAGCTCCACCGACATCTTTCATTGCTGCTGTACATCATCCTTAGAAGACACGCAACAGCCAAGGACCTCGAGTTAGAGACAATCCTGTTTGGAGAAGTGAATGCGTTCGAGCGCCCACCTCCTTCTCTAACTAAAAATAGAGCATCAGATAAGTTTCACCACAAGTGGACGGTTGCCTGCCTGAGCAAAGAGCTCATCTATTATTGATTTACTTATTTAAATACAATTTTTAAGTCGATAGGAACATATTTCAAACCAAATTAGGCTTTTTCAAATCAAACCGGAGACTTTTCACGTCAAATGGACACTCTTCTAAGCCTAAGCCTAAGACTTTTGAAATCAAAGCGAACTCGCCCAAACAAATCGAAATGACCTTTAGGCAGGTTAAACTACAGACTTACTAGGATGGTTAGAATATTTTTTTTTGTGCAGCATGTAGTGCATTAAAAGACTGGATCCTCCTTCGTGCCTGAGCGCCCTGCATACAATTACTACTGCCCCTTTAGGATTCCGAAAGCTCCACCGACATTTCTCATTGCTGCTGCACATCATCCACATCAACTCGCCTAAACAAAGCGAAATTACCTTTGGGCAGGTTAAACTACAGATTCACTAAGATGGTTAGAATATTTGTTGTGCAGCAAGGTAGCGCCCATGTTGTGCATTAAAAGACTGGATCACGCCATGCACTCGGAAAGCCAGGCGCGATGCTTATTTGATTGATCTGCTGTCCTGCTGCTTTTTTCTATCCTATCATGCTTACAAGCAACAAGAGAATTACGACACGTCTGTTCTTTGCATTTGCTTATGTTGCACCGTTTGCAGATTTGAAACTGCATGCAGACAGAAATGCTGCTATCAATCGAATAAGAATCGCAAAGTTCCGGAGGGACATGGCGTAATCTCTGCTCGAATTCCTGCTTTTAAAGCAGGCTTTAAATAACTGCTTCTCAGTAGCAAAAACCTTTATAAAGCTTCAAACAACCTGTACACTTATTGGTTAGGTTAATAGAAACTTCAAAGAAAGCCATATTAAAATTTTCCTTGAACAAAAATTATTCTAACCACTTTGGAGTGCGTCGTCAAAAGTTAAAATTCGTCAAGTAGAAGAAGCTCACTTTGTTTTGAGAGAGTTCGTTTTGATTTCAAAAGTCTGAGGCTAGCTCACCAGTGTCCAAATTGACGTTAAAAGTGTCAGATTCGACGTGGAAATGGTAGACGCACAATGTCGTCCATAGCCTTCGAACGTATTTCTACCCTGGGCCTAAATCCTACTCGGATGCATCTCAAATCGGTCTTCCACGTTCCGCTCTTCTGCCTTTCTTACGGGATGGTTTTATCTCGGATAACCACCTCGGATAAAAATTCAGAGACGCAACCAAAAGCGTAGATACACTGAAGCAGCCGTAACTTCAGATGAGAGCCAAATTGTAAAATTATCTTGATCCCAAGCACTAGATCCCTTCCACCGGTTTGCACAGCTTGGTCATCTCGATCGCGCTGTTTGGCAGCTCTGTTCTGTTGAAGTTGCACGGAGCTATCGTTCTTCCGTATCGTTCTTCACTTTCGTGGGTCTGATCTTCTCCGACGCGCGTAATCTCTACTGGCAGAAGATTGTTTTCAACGACTGATTGTCACCTTGAAGGATGACTTCTACCGCTGCAAGTTTGGTTATTAGCTTCTGCTCCACCTGAGTTATCGGCGTGTGATTCGGCATGTCACTATTTTCATCTGATCGATCGTGTTAAAGAGAGACGTCGCGTACCGAACAAAGGCAACTCGGATGATCATATGTCGACTTCGATGCTGCTCTTAGCTAGATCTTAAACGACAAATCGACTCTAATGGCCATGAAAGCGTTAATGGAGGTAGTTGTGGCAAAGCTAGGAAAGATAGATGGTTTGACCAAAGAGAACAAGAAGCTTCGGATGGAGCTCGAACTTCTACGTAAGGAAAATTCTAAGTTGAAAAAGTTGAACATGAGTTATAGGTCAGTGCTTCACCGCTTATGATTGACCAGCGTCCGTCGCCGGCTTCGCCGGCGCAGTACGCTGGATGTGCGGGCCACGCCAGGCTTGCCGGCTTCGCCGGCTTCGGGTATGGTGGGCCACGCTGGGAACGTAGCCCAAACCTAGCTGGGGATGCTGGACGTGCGGGCCACGCCAGGCTTGCCGGCGGGAGGCAATCGTTAGTCCCGACTCGGATCCGCACTGACGACACCGACAGTGCCTCCGGAGACAATTAACGTCGACTCGCACCGTACCACCCGCGCCGTGCGATGGCGACCTAGCCGAGCACGGGAGCCGGCAGATCGACCGCGATCCCACTGAGGCCGAACTTCACAGATCAATCACATTTACAACTACAGTAGATAACTTATTTAAATGGTTTACAAAGGCAGCGTAGAGTGCCGTACTGGTGCGCGCCCTACACACTTTCATATCAGAATTTCGAGCTCTATCTGATGGGCTGCACAAGAATGCTTAAAAATTACACTGTAGAGACATGTTAACGCAGGCTTCGAGCCAACGGCTTCACGAACAATTAGGCATGAATTTTGTATACCTTATTACCAACATTCTAAGCTCTATCTGATATAAGGATAAAGGACGGCGTTACTCAATCCCTTCTGGGATGCGCCACGCATTCTACTTCTACGGGATGTCGCGGAGGCGTGTTGAATGCGTATTTGGCCATACAATGACTTGCGGTGGCCAGCCGATGAACAAGTCAGCGCTTTATCCTTGCCAGACAAGTCTGGTACCAATTCACCGACCCCGGAGGGATGGAAGGCTTGGTTGGCCTGGGCGGGAAATCCGAACCAGGAACCTGGTATCGGGTGCACGCGACAGTCGCGCCTCCTCCGACTGCGCTACACGCGCCCCTATCTGATATACTGTATAAAAATGCTTAAAAATTCCCCTGTGGAGATACTTTGATGCAGGCCTCTATACATTAAGAAGGTGAAGGCAGACGATAAATGCGGCCTTTCTGTGGGATCATATTGCCTGTGAAAAGCAAGGTCAGAAGAGCACTTGGAGTCATAAGCGTACACATCCCGCGGTATGCAAAAATAATCATATAATGCTTGAGGTTACCATCGTACCATTCTGGGAGGAGCGAAAAATAAGTTATAAAAGGAACGTAATCCGAGGAACCACTTCTAACCTTGTTAACCAAGTACGATGTATTCACTCAACAATGGCTATATCAACAGCCCTCTTGAGGGCTTTTATACTGTCGAACTTCATCAACCGGAGCTGAACACCCAAGGTAGTAATAATAACAATAATAATAATAATGATAGCAATAATAACAGATGTTATTATATTAATAATATAAATGATGACAGTGATTATCATAGTGATAGTAGTGTTAATATTAGCAGTAATAATAATTAAGTTATAATGTATTAGTGATCTGAAGATGCTGATTTAGAGTCTTTCCACCAACCTAACCCTCAGCTATTTTGTTTCAACCAAGGGCTTTCGCATTATACAATTCCTTCCGCTTTTCACAGCACTCCAAATCTCACAACACCGTTTAACTTCAATGTACTACCCAGTGTTCCACATTTTTCCCGGACCTCCCGCACCAATCATTGGATAGTCCCCTGAAAAGACTTCTTGAATGCAATCACCCTGCACTGGCCACATTGATAAAGCTTCTCCAGGACATAGACTTGGAGGCGAAATGCGTGCTGATACTAAAAATAACGGTTCTCCTCCACAGAAGTTTTTTATCATTCACGAAGGATGCACTTTTATTCTAGTAAAATTGTGTAGTGTTCGAGATCAATTGCTTTCTGTAGATTTGCCGAACGCTACCATAGAAGAGGAGTGACTGCCAGAGAAATAAGAAAGTTTTGCTCCAAGATGTCAAAGCATGTCACTGGAAGAACAATTTAATATTCTGTGGATAAAATTAAATTACAATGAATTTTTACTCTTACATATGCCTAATTGTTTGTGAAGCCTTTGGCTCGAAGCCTACGTTAAAATGTCTCTACAGGGTAATTTTTAAGCATTCTTGTACAGCCTATCAGATAGAGCTCGAAATTCTGATATGAAAGTGTGTAGGGCGCGCACCAGTACGACACTCTAGTCTGCCTTTGTAAACCATTTAAATAAATTATCCACTGTAGTTGTGAATGTGATCGATCTGTTAAGTCTCGCCTTTAGTCGGGTCGCGGTCAATCTGCCGGCTCCCGTGCTCGGCTAGGTAGCCATCGCACGGCGGCGAGGGCTGCCTTGGAGATCGTCGCGCAGCGGCGGGTGGTACGGTGCGAGTCGACGTTAATTGTCTCCGGAGGCACTGTCGGCGTCGTCAGTGCGGATCCGAGTCGGGACTAACGACTATCACCCCTTGCCGGCTTCGGATATGGCGGGCCACGCGGGGAACGTAGCCCAAACCTAGCTGGGGATGCTTCCTCAGCCAGCGTCCGTCGCCGGCTTCGCCGGCGCCGTACGCTGGACGTGCGGGCCACGCCAGGCTTGCCGGCTTCGGATATGGCGGGCCACGCTGGGAACGTAGCCCAAACCTAGCTGGGGATGCTTCCTCAGCCAGCGTCCGTCGCCGGCTTCGCCGGCGCCGTACGCTGGACGTGCGGGCCACGCCAGGCTTCGCCGGCTTCGGATATGGCGGGCCACGCTGGGAAGGTAGCCAAACCTAGCTGGGGATGCCTCCTCAGCCAGCGTCCGTCGCCGGCTTCGCCGGCGCCGTACGCTGGACGTGCGGGCCACGCCAGGCTTCGCCGGCTTCGGATATGGCGGGCCACGCTGGGAACGTAGCCCAAACCTAGCTGGGGATGCTGGACGTGCGGGCCACGCCAGGCTTCGCCGGCTTCGGATATGGCGGGCCACGCTGGGAACGTAGCCCAAACCTAGCTGTGGATGCTTCCTCAGCCAGCGTCCGTCGCCGGCTTCGCCGGCGCCGTACGCTGGACGTGCGGGCCACGCCAGGCTTCGCCGGCTTCGGATATGGCGGGCCACGCTGGGAACGTACTAGCCCAAACCTAGCTGGGGATGCTTCCTCAGGCGAAAATGAAGGAGAAATGATGTGTAATGGTGGATAAACTCGTACGAAGCGCAAATGTACGCCCAACAGATACGCGTTTGGGAACCTCTTCGACTGTTCTTTGATTTGCACCGCTCTGGCAGTTTCAACATGTCTGCAGTTCATGCGTCGTAAACAGTAAACACCCCGTTCGCCGCGGCCTGGGAAGCGCGGCAGGCTTCGGACAGCGCGACGAGCGTTTTACAGCGCAGAGGGCTTCGGAATGACAGTAATGATAATGATAAAGATGATAATGATGGCTCCTTAAACACCGTAGATACGATGAACCGATCAACAACTTCCGTCAACATCTCATTTGTCGTCAGCAGGTCTCACCCACTGTCGCCGCGGGACTCGGACAGCGCGGCGAGCCTCGGACAGCGCGGCGAGCCTCTCACAGCGCGGTGGGCTTCAGAATGATAGTAATGATAATGATAAAGATGATAATGATGACTCGGTAAGCACCTTAGATGCGATGAACCGATCAACATCTTTCGTCAACAGCTAATATGTCGTGAGCAGGGCTGAACCGCTGTCGCCGCGGGCCTCGGACAGCGCGGCGAAGCTTCAGACATGACTCATGCCTCTCCCGATTATATATAGTAAGATAAGATTTCCCCCCCCCCAACGTGATGCAGTGCCAATTCATGACGTACCTTGTTGTGAAGCCGAAGAAATGGCTAGATCACTAGTTATTGTTGCTGTACTAGAACTGCGTGATGCACTGCCGTCTGCTCAGGTTTTGCGTGACTTTGATTGGGTACATTGCCTCTTTAACTTCCTTGGTATTGCCTCTCACCCTGTTACAATATATCGTATGAGCAGGCGTTCGCCTCGAGTTTTAAAAGTTGATTTGCCCTACTCCTACATTAGGAACGAAGCCTTAAGGCGTGTTCCTTATTTGAGGGGTTCCCCCTTGGCAGTACGTTTGTCCGCCCTTCTCTGCCAAACGCAAAAAGGGATAGTCTTCGTGCCCAGAGGTCTGAGAGAAGGAAGAAACGTGGTAGTTTACCGAGATCATCAGAGCCATTTCAAGTTATGGGCGATACTGATTCTAGTTAATGACTTCAGAATCTGCTATTCTTTTTCAGCGCCCTTTTCTAAACGCATGAGTTATTGTCGAAAGCTGGAAACTACAGGGTGCGGCATAAATATGGTCACTCAATAAGAAGCGAATTACTCACGGGGAATTTGTCAGGGAATAGCGAAACCTCCTCAGAAATTTACTAACAATCTAGTTAACACGCAAAATGGATATCATCTAATATGATCTTCCTTGGCACGAATGACGACCTTCAGACGCTTAGGGTAGGACTCAGCGGCGGCACGCAAGGTTGCTTCCGGAATTCCCTTCCATGCTTTTTCCCGTGAAGATTTCAATCCTCGAATCGTAGTGCGTCTTCTAGCGCAGGCTTCACCCTCTAGAATGAACCAACGCAGTAATCCATAACACTCAAATCTTACGAGTTTGTCGGCCATTCAGAAACAGGGATGAAGTTGGGAAGATTCATTGCGCACCACTCCTGAGTCTACTTGGACTTGTGGGCGGGTGCGCCGTTCTGTTGAAAGGTCCATGTTGTATTTCCAGAGTGTCTTGAGCCTCCTTCATCACAATGTCGTTCACGTAGGCATTGGTGTTGACCTTGGCTCCTTTTTCAACGAAAACCAATCGTGTCCGTCCTGGTGCGCAAACTCCGGCTCAAACCATCAGGGAAGCTGCATGAGAGTTTCTGTTAACGGTGTCTGCATCCTCACCACTTTCAGCCAATAACTGCGAGATTTGGCGATCAAAATGCTGCTCAGTTGAGAAAAGTTTCTTATCAGTGAAGAGCGTCGTGCAGTGGTCGTGCCGCTCGAGGAGTCTTGGACGTTTTTTCTTCTTCCTTCCATCTGTGCAGGGCTTTGTCCGTGCAGTTGACGGAACTTGTAGGGGTATAGTCCAAGTTCATTCCTAACAACTTGCCTCATCGTCGTAGCCGATACGTTGAGCTCGGATGCCACCTTTCTCATGCTGCGGCCTGGATCCCACTTGACTTGCTCTTTCACGATTTTTCAAAGACTGCTCGTAGCTACGGATACCGGGCAGCCAGGTCGGGAACGACCAACGAGAGAGTTACGTTCCACACAGCGATAGACCGTCATCTTGTGCAGCTTCAACAGACGAGCGATGTTGGGAACAGAAAGTCCTGCCCTTCTCTGATCCAAGATTGCGCCTCTTTGACAACAAGACTTTACCATTTCTGATAGAAGCAGTGTGGAGATGCAAAAAACACTATATACAGTTAAGATTACACGTAGAATCCGAAGAAACAATGGAAACATAAAAACGTTCACAAACAAATACAGAAAATGACGCGCAAAAAAGTGACCATATTTATGGCGCACCCTGTAGTTTCTCTTGTCACTTAAGCAATATCAGATCAGTCATTAAAAATGCTGAGCGGTTTTAGGCATCCGGGATGTTCTGTAGAAGTGTTCTCTAAAACAACGGATGCCTCCGAGGACATGACTACTGCTTTTCTGCGGGTTCAAACGCACCATCGTCTTTGCCCTATGGATCTACAATCAAATAACGGATCGATCGATCTAAGATGGCTGCACGAAATTCAGCAAACTCCTACGGCAGTGAAGAAAAACAGCAAAACAAAGACTCCCGGCGAAACAGCAGAAGCGCTAATGCGGTAAGGAGAGACAACGGCAACGACATTAGAAACTCCTAGACTCAGAAAACTGGAATGGCTAGAAGAGCGCTGTCAAAACACAGCCGCTCAGGTCAGTCACTCGTCGAGAGATATGAGATATAATAATGTGTTAATACTGTTGTGCCAAACGAGGTTATAGGTGGAGCAGTTTACTGAGCCGCCTAACGTTTCGACCTTCTGTTAGTCGTCCCTCTGATCCACCGTTGACGCGGAGCGACGTCGCTACCGCTGTCGTAAGTAGCCGATTGGTGAGTCGGCTCAAATAATAATATTCTCTAATTCTGAAAACAGCAGAAGTGATCGAATTGGGCAAAACACACCACCATTCTCCACTACATAACTTCAGGGTATCATCAGTAGAGCTATCCATAAGATTACAATGCTCTGGAAAAGTACATCGCACAGTTTCCTCACACGAGCTATAATAATATTTGTGTAGGAGTACTTTAATATGCACCAGAACAACTGCTCTAATCAAAGGAATAAAAGCAGTGCTAATTAAAAGGTGTACACTTATCATTTTCAAGACACGGTGTTCAAGAGCTTTTCACACAAATTTATGAAAAACAAAAGATTGTTTTGTACTTGCTATACAGTGCTAATTTTGAATTCAGACTTATTTTACTTCAAAATGGTTTGGTTTAGCATAAAAGGTGTCAAGTTGAAAAACTTATTGGCACACATTTGAGATTTCCTGTGCACAATCAAAATACCACGTCATTTAAAACACATCCGAGCAGTACTTTATTCAGATATTCTTCTGCTTAGAAAGATTTTTAACAGCAATATGTATAAATGCGAATGGAAATATCACAAATAAAACAGAAATGAACGGCACTTTTAAAAATCAGAATTCAAGTTTTGGCGTCTTCAAACTCGGATTCTTCTGCTCTTTTGCTTCAGCGATCAGCGAAGAGGTTTCATCTCGCATATCTGAAAGAAAATTATTTTTTAACGATTGATAGAAAGCAACAAAAAAGTATTCTGTTACTTCTTCTGAACTTGATTTACCATCTAGGTCACGCTATTACGGCAAAAACAGCACAAGTGCGAAAAGAGGTAGTCACTCCGAATCAGGATCCATCCTAGTCGGGAGGGACGGCCATGAAGTTCCAGCTGGCACCAGGACATTTGTTGCATATGCGAGGCAATGCCCCCTTTTGTCCGAACACATCAACCCCTTGATCCGTCGTTGACCAGCTACGGCAAAAACAGCACAAATGCGAAAAGAGGTAGTCACTCCGAATCAGGATCCATCCTAGTCTAGTCCTGTTACCGTAGCGGTCCGGATCGGGCTCGTAGTCTTCTCGTCGACGCTTCGACGCCTCCTACGACCTCTCTTCCGGTGGAATCGCCTAAGCCTTAAGGCCAGAAACTTTGGGTAATTAAATTTCTTGCCTGGAATTTAGCTCACTTTTAGTTCGCTACTAAATGCGCTACTAGTTCACACCGAGAAATTGAGCCTAGTCCAAAGAATCTCACCCACAACCTTCCTCACATATATCCCTTTTTTACATATCACAATGCGTGTATTTTATATATAATAAAGGATAAAGGACGGCGTTACTCAATCCCTTCTGGGATGCGCCAGCGCATTCTACTTCTACGGAATGTCGTGGAGGCGAAATGAATGCGTATTTGGCCATAAAATGATTTGCGGTGGCCAACCGATGAACAAGTCAGCGCTTTATCCTTGCCAGATAAGTCTGGTACCAATTCACCGACCCCGGAGGGATGGAAGGCTTGGTTGGCCTGGGCGGGAAATCGGAACCAGGAACCTGGTATCGGGTGCACGCGGCAGTCGCGCCTCCTCCGACTGCGCTACACGCGCCCCCTTATATATAGTAAGCCTTACAAAATATTCTCGCTGACCACCGATTGGTGTAGTCGTCTATACTTGAAACGTTTGATCTCGAGACTGTTGGGCCATTTCCGAATCCACCGAATGCAACATGACTCCAACGCCACGTCGCCTTCTAGATAGCTGAATGCGACGTCGCAGCGGTAAAACGCGCACATGACTTCGTGCTTGCTTGGAATGGGTCCACTGGAACCACCTGACGACGCCTAGGCTACTCTCAAAGGTTTTGTCGCTTTGGCTTAGAAATTTGCCTTTTCTTGCATGATTGATGTACAAGAACAGAAAACGTGAAAGAGGATAGGAATGGAAGCTGAAAATGGAGAAAATGCTGAAACGAGTAAGGCGTAATTCCAAGAAAGAGGTGTTTGGATTTCGTAATTCAAAACCCCGAAGAAATTGACCGAGAATGCGCTACATTTTTGCCTTCATCTTTGCACAATAACATGCTCTATTAGGAGAGAGAACGCAGCGAAATCCCAAGGAAAAGAAAGGATGAGAGAAGGCATGTTGTTGTTCCTTCACTTCTCTTAGACCTTCTCTCTCTTGAAAATCAGAAGTCTTATAACCATATGAAAAGCTGAATATACGTCTTGCCCTGCTCCCTTTTCTCAGCGATAATTTATTTATTTATTTATTTATTGAATACGTTATATGACGCGCCACATAAGGAGAAGAACACAACAATTTTAAAAAAACAGACAAACATTCTCAGCTAATCTAGGCGGATTTTCTATGGAAACAAGCGTCGTCCACGTACATTCCAATAGAGTAGCCCTGACAGCCGACTGAAAAAGTAAGGAAATTTGGCGAATCGGAGGTATTTAGCGCGGAAGTAGGGGTGAGAGATAAGACGTCTGACGTCTTTCGTCTAAGCAACTTCTTGGAGAACGCCCAGAAGATCGCTGCGTCGCGTGAGCACATGCAACGTTTCCACTGTGAGATCTGGACAACTGGTCAAATCTCCTCGCGCATTCTGCACGACGCCATGCGGAGTTCGCAGTTTGCTGGAGCAAAGTCACCCCTCCGTAGCAGCTATGTCCCTACTTCCATGCCACTCCCCGCATTCCTTGAACTTGCTCCGCCCTCTTCGCCAACTCGGCCGTACGTCATGCCCCTCTGCCAGCGAACCAGTGAACCTCTCGGAAAAATTCAGGCGAGGACACAGCCAAAACAGTATAATCCCCTCCCGATTAGGACAGCACTCGAAATCACTTAACACACTTGAGCAATAAAGTCACCCCAGGACAACGACAAGTGCGATGAGCGGTCAGCCAAGAAATCTTCTAACACACACGATTTCCCGATGGGACGTTGTTCCAACACCACGAGAACCGCTTGTCAAAGGGTAGGGTAACCCCGGATCCCGCGGTTATTCATCGCCACATGCAACAGTTACAAGGGAAGGGTCTGAAGCGTGTGTCTGAACGGGGAAGCGAGTCATACAGGGAGAATCCCCATCCCTCAATTAGTATAAAAATGTGTTTACTTTCCTGCCAAGTCGTTAAATCCAGGGAGTATGGGAACCTTGAAGTTACAATGGAATACGGCGCATCACGAGTTCGGGGTGGGGGGGGGGGGGGGGGGAGGGGTGTTGCACGCCCGTTATGCATCTGCCAGAAAGCGGCTCGGAGCGCAGTGGATAGTGACGTTGCTTCATGCGAGAGAGTCTTCTGCGCTCCTGCATTTTTGCACTTCAATGAAATGGTTGAGATTTGGAGGAATCCAACGTCTACACCATCTTCAGACGTTCCTCACACTTCAGTGTGAGCGGGGTCACCACTCGAGCATCGGCGGACATTGTTGGTGTTAGGTTTTAGAAAACCGCCAGCAGACCTCTGATTTCCAGGTGACAGGCAGCATGAGGGAAAGAGTGTATCGATGTCGTTCAGGTTAATTTGCGGGATCCGCACACCTCGTTTCTCATTTGAACCACCTCCGACGTCACATCCTAGTCTCTTTTGAAAATGCGAGCAGGATGGCTTTTTCCGAGGTCACTGGTCCATGTATGGAAACAGACTATGAGGAGCCTGTAACCTTTATACGCTACCCGTAAGGTGCCCAGTGGTGCTTCATGCACACTGTACCTGTGTATCACTAGTATTGAACATTTATACATCATCATGTTGAATACCACAGCATTCAGCTGAAAAATTAGGCATAAAAACGTCTGAAAATGGTATACACGTCAGAATCCTCAAATTTCAAGGAGTCGGCTGAAATGCAAAAATACAGCGGAGCAGGAGAATTGAACCGCTGACCTACCTCGCCTAAAGCAACGTCACTATCCACTGCTGCTCCGAGCCGCTTGCCGGCATAGGATTCGCGGGCGTACAAGGCCCCCAAACTCCTGAGCCACCGTGTTCCATTGTAACTCCAAGGCCCCCTACTCCTTGGGTTTAACTACTTGGCAAAAAATAAACACATTTTTATACTAATTGAGGGGTGGGGATTCTCCCTGTATAAGTCGCTCCTCCCGTTCAGACACACGCTTCAGACCCTTCCCCTTTTAGCGCGCCATCTGGCACGACATCGTGTTGGGCCAATGTATGCCCAACCCGAGGAATACCCACCATTAGAATTATTCGTGTACGTGTCACTGAGTGTGTCGTCATCGTGATGATCTCCATCCGCTCTCCGCTTTCGTGTAATCTCGATTGTACGTGACCGCGCGAAGAACAGCTCCATAGGTGTACCTCCTAAAGAAGCTTCAATTTAGAAGATCATCTACAGCGTGCGAATGAAGGCTAATCTAGCACGATTCTCTCGCGCTAACCAACAAAGGGCTATTTTCGGACGAAGGGACTTGACTCGCGTACCCAGCTCCTCTATCCACTCGGAATTATGCATGTACTTGATCTCGTTCAGGTGCTTGAACCAGTTCACCTTTCCGTTCTCCATCAACCATGCGTAGATTCGCTCACGAATCATCGTCTCTTCTCGCCTGGAAATTGTCACGTAAAACCCCATTGTGCCAAATGTGCTCAACAAGAGCACCATGTAGCGAAACTGTACATCTCAACCTGATCTAAACACCCACATTGGCCCTGGTGTGCTATTGTAACTTGAAGCTTAATCTGAAAAGATTGCAAAACAAGTTGGCACCTTCGTTCGATTCTCAGGCTCTGACCTATGTACACGGGTTCCCAAAAATAGTTCGCGTTCAGAGTATTTGTAAATTTCTTATCACTTCCGTTTTTTGTGTTTGTCGTTAATGCGGCCTACGTGTCTAGGGCGCGCGAACCAGGTTAACCACACCGCAGCCAATGAGCGCGCAACTCAAAAGGTTGTGTATGGTAGGTCCCCTGATTGGTTGACGCGTCTCTCACTATGTAGGCCACATTAACGACTAGCACCTCATTTTTCCTAAATTCTATACCACACTGTAAGATGTACTCTTGGGACTAACCTTGGAACTATAGATCCCTGCTTATTTCGGTTCTCCGCATGGAAGCGCAAACTCGTCAACGGAAACTTCTCGGCAACGACAGTTTCTACTACGGTCCCTGGAAATGGAACCGTGCTTTCACAAATATGAAACATTCTTTAAAATGCATTTATTTATTTATTTATTTATTTATTTAACTACGTCCCAAGAACGCTATATGTGAGAACAACAACAAAAAACAAGCCGTGCAACCAAAAAATCAGACAACAACATAGAATGGAAGCGGCAACGTTATACATTGAAGCAGGAATCTCAAAAACCATCCATCTGGATCGCGAAAGCCTACAAAGATGTTATCCTCTTAAAGTAAGGAGACCATGTTAGGCACTATTATAAACCGAAATCCTCCCAGGTAGCCTGACAAGGAGAGCATCCAAAGGGTGGTGAGCTTTTGCGATGCAATTTTTGCAGGATGTGGGGCTCCGTGTGGGAGGTCAAAAACCGTCCTTAATTTTTTCGCAATGCTCTTCTGTGATCGAAAGAAAGGCGTGTGGAAGCGCGAGCACGAACTTCACCACGCCATGCTGTCACTCAACCCAATGTAGTCGGCTGGCGCAGTGGATGGCAATGTCGCCCCTCGACCGGACCGAGTAGGTTTTACGGTTCGACCCCCGATGTCGCTATTGTTTTTGCAGACATCGGGTTATTATTATGTGCTTGTGCGACACAGTAGTCAATTTCTACACGATTAATGCTTTTAGTAATTAAATGTACCCCTTTTCTGCTTTCATTTGAGCTACCTCCCAATGGATCGCGTTTGCACTGTATCATATCGACAACGATACAGTAATTGTACACAAACACATACACTTCGGGATAGGTGATGATTTGGTTTAACACCTGTAAACTCTTTCACTTAGCAAAAGCATTAATCATGTACAAATTGACCGCTGTGGTCACGCAAGCACGTAATAATAACGAACCGATGTATGCAAAAACAATGGCGACATTGGGTGTCGAACCGTAAAACCCGCTTGGTCCGGCCGACAGGCGACATCGCCACCCACTGCGCCAGTCGACCACATTCGCATGGGTGACAGCAGGGCGTAATGAACTTCGTGCTCGCGCTTCCACACGCCTTTTTCGACCACAAAGGAGCATTCCGAAAAAAGTGACTACAGTTTTATATTCCGCACGCGGTACCCTACATCCTGTAAAAAGTGCATCGCAAAAGCTCACCGCCACTTTGGAGGCTCTCCTTGTAAGAAAGCAGTTGTTTATTTACGCTCATTTACTAATGAGCAACGTCGACCAAATTATATTGTTGTTTGTATGCCTTTCCTAAAATACCTAAAACTGAGCGAAAGGGTTACCTATGAAAAAAACCAGGCACGCGATAGGCTAGCGTCGTGGCCCAAAGCGAACGTGGTCCCGTTGGCAGGCGGACCGTTTACCTCAGCAGCGACCGATACTGGGTTGAATTCCGCACCCATGCAGTTCCAGCATGAGTCGACCAAACTCAAATCGCCCGGGAAAGGTCAAAGGTAGGGCTTTCTATGAAGCAGATCCATGAAGCCGTTACAGAGGCCTCCACCATGCCATACAGAAGTATAGCGCATGGCGCACTCAAGGGTGGTTCACTAAGGTCCATTTCACTCTACTTTTTTAATTATGACCTGGTTTAACCAGCAGAATACAAACCGCATTTACCTCGATAAGAAGCGTCCAACTTCACCGTGTTTGGAGCACCAAACTGAAAGAACAGATTCAGCAGCGCATCGGCCACCACTTGCGCTTGATAACCAGTCATCGGACAGGCGTAAGAGTACTGCGACGCCTGTAACAACAAGGGTTAGATAGGCTAGATAAGGGACGGCGCTACTCAATCCCTTCTGGGATGCGCCACACATTCTACTTCTACGGAATGTCGTGGAGGTGAATTAAATGCGTATTTGGCCAAACAATGACTTGCGGTAGCCAGCCGATGAACAAGTCAGATCTCTATCCTTCCCAGGCATGTCTGGTACCAATTCACCGACCCCGGAGGGATGGAATGCTTGGTTGGTCTGGGTGGAAAATCTGAAACAGAAATCTGGTATCGGGTGCATGCGACAGCCGGTAGCTCCCCCACTGCGCTACACGCGCTCGTCTTTAATAACGGCGATTAAAACGTTGAATCAACTCAAACTCTTTACGGAGAGCGAGGATGAATTTAGGGCTGCTTAGTCGTCTGAAGTCCAAAGTGGGAAGAACAATGCCAAGAAACTGCCACTAGACGCTAATGAATCCATCGAATTCAATTCTGCGCTTAGGCCAATTAACCCATAATCCCTCAAAGGTCAATGAATTGGCACCAGACTTGTCCAGGAAGAACGAAGCACAGAATAGCCGTTTGGCGGCCTTCTGCATGTCACCGCGTAGGCTAAACACGCATTACCTTTGGCTTATGGAAACATGCAATACCGGTTGTATCTTTTGGTATCTCTTGGTGTAATAAGCGCAAAACCGCTTTTCTGCCGCTATTGATAGCACTCTTCAAAATCTATGCTTCGAGAAATAAATCTGATTTCTGAAATCAGCATAGAATAATCTATCCGATGAATAGAAAAACGCCCAGTAAATGTTTAAAATGTTGAGTCGATGAGCTAGATTCTAGTCGGCGTGGCGGATCTCCTCCCTCGCGAAATAGCTACACACAAAGGTCACATTCTGAATATTAGCGCGGTGAATCAACATTTTGAACAATTTCTGGGCGTTCTTCTCTTCATCGAATAGATCACACGATACTGATCCCAAATATCGGATTTATTTTTTAAAGCACGCAGTCTGAAGAGCGCTATCAAAAAGCGGCGGTTCGCCCAGAGGCCAAAAGATACTGCCGGTATTGTAAGCATGACGCCACCCTGTAACAGATTGAAGAATTCCAGTCTTCGTTGTCCTGAGCTGTATTTCATCTCGTTACCCCGTGTATAGTTTCAATCTGCGTATCGCCTTCATCGACACGTGTCTCACCTCATCTTTGGCGTGAAAGACGTGGGTGAACGGTGGATCTGGTCGTTTCGAGAAGTCGACCACATCCACGTCAACTACAGCCCAGACATTCGATGAACTCGGCTGATTCATAGGGCAGATCTAAACGGAAATCAATGACATCAATCTGAACCAAGCAGTAAACCTCTTGAGAAGATATCACTGATTAACTGGAAATAGAAAAAATATGGATACTAGATGACGGCTAGGTTCAAGATGATGAAGCAACTCGATAAAATGAACCTTAGAATTCCGTAGACAAAACAAAAAATGAAGTCTACAATCTTGGCAAGTTCTGTTACCACTTAGGCCGTGTTGGTGGCCTGAACCCGCATTTTCTGTTCTTCGAGCTGAGACGTCATCCAACTACCCTACCAAAACTGTGTTCGTAATTTTCGTGGGTTTTTTAGCTAAGTGATGCACTCCGATTTCAGTGCAAACAGTGGAGTAGTGTACGTTTCATGGTGGTATTTAAGGGACACTTTATGGCTAAATCGAAGTGTGTAGGTTCGTCCCCTGTTCCAGGCAGGCATATGTATTCACTACAGATTTCACTACGGTTTCTGACGAGGAAGGTCAAACAGGTCACCGTGGAGTTTCTCAAAGCGACCTATACAGGGTAGTAGGGCGTTGTCTGGGAAGCACCATAGTGGTTTCCAAATTTCCTGCGGACCTCTGGGTAGGTCAAGAATGGCAAAAAACTGTACCGCTTCAGTGCGGGCCGATAACGTAAAAGTGACGCCTGGAATGCCCTTGTCGTGCCTACAAATAGTCCTGCAAAAGGTTTGAAGCTTCAATCATTGCTAGAACCTAGGAATTGATTAATTCCTAATTGAAGCGAGACGGCGCATTCACGGGAGGCGCGCGCCACTAGGTCACCAGTGACTGGATGGCCGAGTGGTTAGCGTGGCGGACTTGTGGGTGGGAGGTGGGGGTTCGATTCCGGCGGTCTGGCTTCGGCATTGCTGGGCGCACATCTTGCGTTTTTGCCACCGTAAAGTGCTTTTCTGTTACGACTAGGTGTCATATTTGATTTCCAACCCTGATTTCAAACTTCTGTGATGCGATTTTACTCCAAAACACAAGTCACGCTAATGAATATGCAATAAACTGTTTAACAGTTGTGGTAACGTTTTATAAAACACGTGAAGCAAAGCAGCTTCTGACACTAGCAGCAACGGATAAATGCCAGGGAAGAGCAGCCGGAAGCTTCCTGGCAGGGCGTGTCGAAAGGCACTTCATCGAAGGCGTAGTCCACCAGTGTTGAGAAGTGCCCCGGATGCGTGCCCACATATCCAGCTGCCACTCACGCGTACCCAAAGCACCTTTGGAATACCGGAGCGCAGAATTTCCTATACGTCTGACTGACCACCTGCAAGGACGGGTGCCTTGAAAATTGCCTTAAAAATTTAAACATCAAGTGAACTGGTCCGAAGCGATTCATGATTACCTTCAAAGTATTGTCTCTTGAGAAGCAGTTGAAATCCGGACGGAGGTGGAGCACATGTTCATGAATTCTCCGAATGAGCCGTTTGAAAAGCCGGAAGAAGTATACATCGAGAGGCTGGCAAAGGCTCATCGCTCCTGGCGGTATTGTCATCAGCTTAAGCTGTTTTCCAGCAAGCACTTCGGAAACGAGGTTCTCGTGATCCCTGAACCCATGCCAGCTGTCAAGGAGGACAATGGTTAGGGGGGCTGCCGAAGAGCCAACCACGCATTCTCGAAAGAAACGCGGGACTTGTTGCTTACATGTAGCGCGCGTGGGTGGCAGCTGGATATGTGGACATACATCCGGGGCACTTCTCAACACCGGCGGACTACGCCTTCCATGAAGTGCCTGTCGACACGTCCTGCCAGGAAGTTTCCGGCTGCTCTTCCTTGGCATTTATTCGCTGCTGCTGGTGTCAGAAGCTGCTTTGCCTCACGTGTTTCACAGAACGTTACCACAACTGTTAAACAGTTCATTGCATATTCATTAGCGTGACTTGTGTTTGAAGTAAAATCGTATAACAGAAGGTTGAAATCAGGGTTAGAAATCGAATATGACACCTAGTCGTGACAGAAAAGCACTTCACGGTGGCAAAAATGCAAGATGTGCGCCCAGCAATGCAGAAACCACACCGCCGGAATCGAACCCTCGACGTCTCTCCCGCAAATCCGCCACGCTAACCACTCGGCCATCCAGCCGCTGGAGCCGTAGTGGCGCACGCCTCCCGTGAATGCGCCGCCTCGCTTCAGTTAGGAATTAATCAATTCCTAGGTTCTAGCAATGATTGAAGCTTCAAACCTTTTGCAGGACTAATTGTGGGCACGACAAGGGCATTCCAGGCGTCAGTTTTGCGTTATCGGCCCGCACTGAAGCGGTACAGTTTTTTGCCATTTTTGACCTACCCAGAGGTCCGCAGGAAATTTGGAAACCACTATGGTGCTTCCCAGACAATGCACTACAACCCTGTATAGGTCGCTTTGAGAAACTCCACGGTGACCTCTTTGACCTTCCTCGTGAGATCCGAGAGCTCATTTTTCTGATGAGGAATTGCCCTTCACAGCAAAAAAAGCGCGCACCTGTTTAGATCCCTCATCGAACTCTGAGACGAACCTCGCCAGATTCTCATTCGGCGCCATTCGAAGATCCGAGCAGTTGAATTTCTGCGAATCCTGAAATAGCAGCACCTTCTCCAAAGAAATGTATGCACTTTGATGTCTATGGAGCATGTGCATCGTAGAACTGAAGAAACTCTGGTACTTACCAGGTTTTAGCCCAACCAGATTAGGTCACCCAACACGGATGCGGATGTTTATACTAGAAAGCTAGCGTTAGGGGAAGTGAATAGGTATCTGGCCATACTAGGGCTCCGATTGGCCAACGCCCTCTTTGCCACGCCCCTTGCACCCTCTTGAACAGAAACCCGACAAGTACCGAACCAAGCATAACACAAAAACGGAAATGTATTTGAGACTAATTTCACTGCTGAATCCAATCCAACTCACAGCAGAGTTTATCGTTGCAAAAATTAGCGAAAAACTCTACCATACAACTCAGTTTAGCACAGCAGCGACGACTGTACTTATCTTTGGTATACCAAAATGAATAGAGTTCAGTGCTGAATGACACGACTTGGCGCCATGCATTTCAATTCTTTGCGAAAATTTGGACGTCCTTTTTGAGAAATGTGGAGCGCACAAAATCCCCTTCACAGCCAGCAATATCCTTCTAGCAGTTAGTGTTGATAAGATCTGATCGCTACTCACATGCTCCACCAAATCCAGGTCGTTATCGCCATCGAAGTGATCGTTGAGCCCGTTCAGAAAGCTTGCCATCGAGTCGTTGAAGGTGTATGGAACAACTGCAAAGTGATTTATTTATTTATTTATTTATTTATTTATTTATTTACTTATTTATTTATTTATTTATTTATTATTACGTAAGCGAGATAAAAGGACAAAGGATGGTGCGAGCCAGTGCCTTTACAGATGCACCTGGCATTCTACTGCTACAGAATATCATGAAGGCAACTTGAGTGCCTATTTGGCCTATGCAACGACTTGCGGTGGTAACCCGATGAACAATTCAATGCTTTATCCTTCCCAGACACGTGTGGGACCAATTCTTCACCGACCCTGGAGATGGAAGCCTTGGCTGGCCTATGGCGGGAAATCCGAGCCAGGACCCTTGAATCACGTAAGCGACAGCCGGTGGCTCCTCCGACTGAGCTACCACACATCCATCAACCAAAATAAAATTGCCTCAGAAAATTGTATATACTGTTTGAAAGGCGATAACATCACTCAGAGTGAAGGTATTAAGAAGTTAAAAGCTCATCCGAAAGCTTAGAAAAATAGAAAATTTCCGACGTATGAGCGGAATGGAAGGCACCATGCACTCATCTAAAATTTTGCATTTTAACTCGATTGATTGTGTGCGGCTTGAATACTTGTCATAATTTCTTCACAAATTGGCCGTCTCAATTGAATTGTGCTTCTTTTAGGGTTTAAAACTTAAAAACACACCATGGCTTGCAAAAAATGCAGCGTATCCTGAAAAATGAAGGTACTATTTGAAAGGTTCCAACATTTCTGCTAGTGAAGCTTTTGATCATGGTTGAGACTACTGCGACGTGCAAAAAGTCAGGACTGCGCCATTCCCCCGTCTACAAATTTGCATTTCCGATTCGATTGACTGGACATGGGCTGAATGCTTTTTTCACCTGTTACTGCTTCAACAGATTGACCTGTGCGTGCTTCTCTTAGAGTTTTGAACTTGACAATCACGCGAAAGGCACGCGACATTCGAGTCTATTGATCGCACGATTTAAATGTGAGCCGGAGCCCCGTTTTCCAAGACGGATCCTGTGGAGTGATGAATCAACATTCAAACTGAGGGAGAGGTTAATCGGCATAAATACGGCTACTGTGCGACAAGAACATTAAAAGAAACACAGCACAGGTTAATTGCTAAAAAATTGATTTGGTTTATGAAAAAGTTGAAAAAAATGCATAAAAGGGCAGTAAGCCCCATAAATAATACTGATATCTCCTTTTTCAAGAAACTGTAAAAGGTTAGAACTTGACTGTGGATAAAAAAGGCGGATGCTTCCATCGGATGGCCAACTACAGCATAACAAGCTATACGAGAGTGATTGCATGGCTTATCCCAAAAGAATCGACTATCATTCGTTTTATCTCAAAAAAATATACACTATTTGAAAGGTGATAACTTTGTTCACAGTGAAGGCACTGAAGAAGTTATGAGCTTTCATAAAAGCATAAAAAAATATAAATTTTCTGAAATATGAGCGGTTTCGAATGCGCCATGCACTCGTCTGAAATTTTTCATTTTACACTCGATTGGTTGTGTTTCGCTTGAACACATGTTATAATTTCTTCACAGGGTGGGCGTTTCGATTGATTTGTTCTTATTTTGGAGTATAAAACTTAATTACACATTATAGCTTGCAAAAAATGGAGGGTATTCCAAAAAATAAAGGTACTATGTGAAAGGTTGTGACATTGCTGCTTGTAAAGCGTTTGGAGAAATTTGGGAGTCACAAGAAGGTGCAAGGCGACGGGGTTACTGTGGCGTGCAAACAGTCAAGATTGCGCCATGCTCCTGCCTAAAACCTTGCATTCCAGACCCGACTGATTGTGCATGGGCTGAATGCTTGTTACAATCTTGTTGCTACTTGGTCACATTAACCTGTGATGTGCTTCTTTTAACGTCTTCCGTCGCCCAGTAGCTGCAGTTATGCCAATTAACCTCTCCATTCAGCTTAAATATTGCTTCATTCGTGCACAGAATGCGTCTTGTAAAATGCGGCTCCTGCTCACATTCAAATCGTGCAACCAATAAGCTCGCATGTAACGTGTCTTTAACGAGATTGTCAAATTCAAAACGTTAAAAGAAGCACAGCACAGGCTAATGTGACCAAGTAGCAACAATACTGTAACAAGTATTCAACCCATGCACAATCAATCGAGTCTGGAATGCAAGATTTCAGGCGGGGGCGTGGCGCGGCGTCTTTACCATTTGCACGTTAGAAAGTTTTCGCTATTCTGTGCTTCCATATCAGCCTTAAGCATCTTTAAAAGCTCCCCACTGGCAGCAAGGATAGAACCTTTCCGTACCTGCATTTTTTGCAAGCCATAGTGTGTTTTTAACTTTTAAACCCTAAACGAAGCGCAAGCCTATTGAAACGGTCAAATTTTAAAAAGATTATAACAAGAGTTCAAGCGACACATAATCAGTCTGTGTAAAATACAAAATTTCAGATGAGTGCATGGTGCCTTCCATTCCGCTCATAAGTCGGAAATTTTCTAATTTCTTAAGGTTTCATATGAGCTCTTAACTTCTTTAGTACCTTTACTGTGAGCAAAGCTATCTCCTTTCAAACAGTGTACGCTTTTTTGAGAGACTCTGCATTCTCGTGAAATCATACAATCATCAATAACAAAAACAAAACTCAAACGTTTGATAATGGGTAGTCCATTGGAGCACAACGAAGTCTATGAATAAAACGTAACTACCACATGGTAGCGCAGTCGGACGAGGCACCGGCTGTCGCGTCCACCCGATTACAGGTCCACAGTTCGAATCACCACCTAGCATCACCCCCTCCCCCCCCCCCCCCCCCCCAGTACATTCTTTCAGGATCGGTGCAATCGTAAAAAACGTGTCTGGGAAGTACAAAACACCGATTTGTACATCGGTTCGCCACCGCACGTCATTGTTTTGCCCAAATAAGTGCATTGAAATGGCCTCCGCATAGAGCGCATCTCATCGGTGTTCATTAATGCCGACCTATATCTTTTTTTCTTTACTCAGGCATAACATGGGTAGCAAAGTCTACTTTCGACAAACTCAGGTAGTCAGGTTCACTTTTGAAAACATTGTGCTTGTCTCTATCAATGCTTAACCTTAGCAGTTTGCCTACCTAGGTATCAGCCTTATTAACGATGAAGTAGAATCTCACATTCATTTTAGCTCTCATTATGACTAACCTCATAAATGGCTAATCGGTAGATAGAGAGTAAACTGAACAGAATTGCAGCTCCAGAACGTACCAACGTCATCCCTGGCGCCATTGCCGGTCGATGTATGTCGTGGTTCGATCGGCTTGCTGAAGTCCTCGATCTGAGGCTTGGCGCGGCGCCTAAGCCGCGCCCTGTCTGGATTGCAAGTGTGGGCGTTGATGTCGTCAATTCGCAGCTAAACATCTTTTAACTAGCTGCGATTAGTCGTTAGAATATGCGCCACGAATTCGACCTTTATCCGAGTTGGCCGATAGAGGGGCCGCGTAGAACAAATGTTTGAGTTCTAGGCAATGAAAGCAAGGCTACTTCAGTGAAGGCGCAATGTTTGGATTTTACGATTTTCTTGTGGCTGTTGTTCTATAGGCCAGGAAAACCTTAAATCATCTTTCTTGGATAAACCATTAATATGACAGTTTCTGGATGTCACTGTCGTAGAGATGTGTTTATGTCTTTTTTGTTCATGTTTGTGCGTTCTTTTTCCAGTTGTTATAGAAGAATGCACAAACATATGTTATGGAATATATTTTATGTTACGGAAGCTTAGACGAAACCTGCATGGGTTAAACTGTGATCTGCCTCAGCAAAGTAAAGTTAAGGCAGTGTTTCCTTTTCAAAAATGCGCTCATTCTGCAGCAGTGGCGCTCCAGAATGCTCCGAGAACCCACCACGAAATTGAAGCGAAATCCCTTCAAGTTTGTCTATTTTCGTTTCAAATATGGAAAGGTTCGTTCATCCCAACATTCTTCTTCTTCTTCTTCTTCTTCTTCTTCTTCTTCTTCTTCTTCTTCTTCTTCTTCTTCTTCTTCAGCGTCTGTCCCGCTTCGTAGCGGGGTCCGCTATTCTGGTGTCATGACGCCACCTTTCCCGATCCAGCGCTAGACCAGGGTGGACACCAGCAACCTTCAAGTCCATATGTAACGTGTCAGACCAGCGCTGCTTCGGACGCCCTCTAGGCCGCTTTCCTACCACTTCGAACTTAAGGCCTATCTTGCGGACGCTATCTTCCTTTCCACGCAGAACGTGGCCGTACCATCGTAAGCGAGCTTCGCGCATCTTGTCCGCTATCGACGCGACACCGAACTTCTGCCGAATAGCTTCGTTTCGGATGCGCTCCATGAGCGTGACTCCAGCCGTCCAGCGCAGCATCTTCGTCTCCTTGACGCTGAGGCGCGTTTCAACCTCCTTGGTCGCAGGCCAACACTCAGCACCGTACATCGCTACCGGCCGGACGACAGTTCTATATATTTTTGACTTCAAGCGCTCTGGTATCTTCCTATCGCAGAGCACGCCAGTCAACGAGCGCCACTTGGACCAAGCTGCGCTCACGCGTGAGTTCACTTCAGTCATCAGACTGCCATCAGATGCTACTGCTGATCCCAAGTACTTAAAAACCGAGGTGCGTGGGAGCTCGATGCCGCTAACCTTGATGGAGCTGGACTCAGGAACGTCCGTCGTTAGATATTCGGTTTTCTTCACGTTCAATCTGAGTCCAAATCGCTCCAAGCGATCACACCAAGCTTGCACCTCTCGCTCGAGTTCATCTTTATCTTCGCAAGCGAACATTACGTCATCAGCATAAAGCAGTGTCCAGGGGACAGGCTTCTGAAGATCTCTTGTAATGGCGTCCATCACGACAACAAAAAGGAGTGGGGAAAGCGCAGAACCCTGGTGTACCCCGACAGAGATGGGAACTCCATCGAGGTTCCGGCTGCAGCTTGAACTCTACTCTTTGGGCAAGAGTAGAGGATTCGCACCCACTCTATGAGCTCTTCAGGAACTCCATGTCGTCGCAGGGCGTACCATATCACTTCACGCGGTACGCGGTCAAAGGCCTTCTCCAAGTCGAGGAAGGCGATATGCACTGGCTTCTGTTTCTCGCGGTGCTTTTCTATCAGGAGGCGGGCGGCGTGTATGGCATCAACAGTGCAACAGCCAGCCACGAAGCCGCACTGATTGCTGGAAAGCTGGACGATGTCACGAATTCGTCCGTCGACAATTCGCTCAAAGATCTTCATGCTGTGCGAAAGCAAACGAATTGGACGGTAGCTGGAGCAGTCTGCAGGACTGCCCTTCTTCTTCCAAATTGGAATCCTCGTACTTTGACGCCAACACTCAGGCACTTTCTTCTCCGCCACAACCTGATTAAAGAACTTCGCCAACCACTCAGCAGGGTACCAGTACAAGGACTTCCATAAATCAGCTGCCACGTCATCGGGCCCAGTCGCTTTGCCTGGCCTCATCTTCTTCAAAGCCGCTTCAGTCTCCTCCACGGTGATCTTCTGCACGGGGCCGTGGGTTGGAGCCGTTGAAGAGATGGCTGGATGAAGAAATTCTACCGTAGAGATTTCCTCAAAGTAATCGCGCCATCGCTTCAATGCTTTCTTGCGCTCCATAAGAAGATGGTCGTTCTCATCATTGATGCCAAAAAACTTTTCAATGTCCTCGGTCTGCCGATGGCGATTCTTAGCAAGCCGGTACAGATACCGCTCGCCATCGCGCGACTCGAGCTTCTCGTTGACATCTCCATAATGAGTGGCTTTTGCAATAACCACGGCCTTCTTTGCAGCTTTCTTCGCTTCTTGGTACCTCCGCCAGTTGTCGGGTGTCTTTTCCCCGAGAAACGCGTGATAGAGCGACTTCTTCTCTCGAACCTTTGCCTTCACGTCGTTTGTCCACAACCATGCCTGCTTGTCGACCTTTCGTCGCCCAGGCTTCGTAATGCCGAGTTCCGACTGTGCAGCTTGACGTATCGCGTTGGTCGCCATCTTCCAAGTTTCGTCGACAGTTGTGACCGTCGGTAACCGCACGCGAGAAATCACAGCTGCTTCCTTCTCTCTCATTCGCCACCACTTTATTCTTGGTGTACCGCATCGCTCGACCTGCTTCTGCCTTGGAGGGGCGATCTTTAGGGTGCAGATCAGCGGTCGATGCTGTGGCGCGATCGTCTCATACGGCACGATCTTCGCATCTGTGACAAGACCTCGGTCGCGATCTTTCACAAGGACAAAGTCTATCTGAGTTTTGGTGCCCCCACTATAGTATGAGATGAGGTGGGAGTCGCGTTTTCGGAAGACGGTGTTCACTATGGTGAGGTTATGCGATTGCGCATACTCAAGAATACGCTCACCATCGGCGTTACGTGACCCGTACCCGAAACCACCATGACAGCTGTAACCGTCCTTCGTAGCACCAACGTGCCCATTAAGGTCACCAGCGACTATGATGACATCTTTCGACGGTACCTCTGCTGTCTTCTCATCAAGTAGGCTCCAAAACTCATCCTTGGCTTGCTCTGAGCAGCCGGTCTGCGGAGCATATGCAGAGAAGAAGTGATAGAGTCGCTCCTTAGCGGCGACAATGATCTTCATTAACCGATCGTCAAAGCGTTCGACGCTTACAATCGAGTCACGAAATCGTTGGGAGACGATTACACCGACACCACTGGTGGTCCTGGGACTTCCACATAGAACGGCCTTGAAGCCACGTCCTATGTCCCTTGACTTGCGGCAAGACCACCTCGTCTCCTGCACCGCACAGAAATCAACTCTTCTACGCTCCAGTGCATCAACCAACTCGCACGAGCGGCCCGTCAACGTACCCACATTCAACGTTGCCACGCGGGTCCTGCTTAAGTTACGGGACTTTCGGACTAGCTCAGTTGCCCCCCGATGCCGTCCTCGCATCAGGGACCCTCGCATACTTCTCACACTCGCCGGGCTTTGCGAGTGCGCGTCGGCTCCCGTGGACGCCGTAGCACTATCTCGAAATACTTGAACTGCCATACACCATGTGATGTGACATGGGTCTTCGTAGGCCGGCCTGTCACCAGGGCCTGTCGCCTGCATTCGAGTGTCCGTGCTTAGCTTAGCTCACCAAACGAGCAGTTTCCAGTGGCACCACGAGGAGGAACGGACATCGCCACCTCGTTCATCCCAACATTATGCCGCCATATTAACTGTGGGTGCAGTTGCACCGCGGATTTAACATAACGGCTTCCCAACCTTCCCAACCAACGGAGCGCGAGTAGAGCGGGTGCTTCCCGCTACCCACGAGGGATCATCCTCTTGCAACAAAAATTCCAATTTCCACCTCTCGCCCTGTCGCTTTCTGAGAGAAACCATGAACGTTTCCAGGAACGTCCATGAATACGGCCACAGAAGGGTCCGCATGGATTATTCTAGACACTCGCCTCCACCAACTTTTCGCCTATTGGATGTCGAGTTGCGAATATTGCCCGCTATAGGACGAAGGCATCTGGATGCTATACATACTGTCAAATTAATCCAATTCTGCTTCTTCTTCAGCGTTTGTCCCGCTTCATGGCGGGGTTCGCTTTCCTGGTGCCATGTCGCCATCTTTCCCGATCCCGTGCTAGATCAGAGAGGAGACCAGCTACTTTAAAGTCCTTGTGTAACGCATCAGCCCAACGCTGCTTCGGGCGCCCTCTAGGCCGCTTTCCAGCCACTTCGAAGTTGAGGCCTATCTTATAGACGCTGTCTTCGTTCCCACGCAGAACGTGGCCGTACCATCGTAGAGGTGCTTCACGCATGTTGTCAGCTATCGGCGCGACACCGAACTTCTGCCGAATGGCTTCGTTTCGGATGCGGTCCAAGTGCGTGACTCCAGCCATCCAGCGCAGCATCTTCGTTTCCTTTACGCTAAGGTGACTTTCCGTTTCCTTTGCCGCAGGCCAACGCTCAGCACCGTACATCGCTATCGGCCGGACGAAGGTTCTATAGATCTTCGACTTTAAGCGCTGTGGAATCCTTTTGTCGCAGAGTGCTCCAGTCAACGAGCGCCACTTGGAGCAAGCTAACTCTCAGCTCACACGCGTGAGTTCACTTCAACCATCAGACTCCCAACAAATTAATCCAATTACTATAGGAATTTATGTAAATGCTTTGTGTACTTCTTCGTGCTATACTACAATTATTACATGACGCTGTTGTGTTGTATTAATAGTGTTTTTTGGCACGTTGTTTAGTTTACGAGAATAAATAGCCATGTTAGACTCTCCTTGAACTTCGGCATGGCAATCAATCCAGCCGAAACGTTAGCCACCAATAAAGCTGTTTAACAACCTCGTGACGAGCTTAGCAACTCTACAGACCGAATAAATAAATATTCCCGCAAAGTCCTCGGCGACAGAGAAACCAACTGCTACTGACTGTGACGGAACCACGACGCATTCCTCAAAGGACCTTAGTTCCGCAGCAATTGTGGGAACCGTTGCCACTTCGTCACTGACGCCAAGTGTCGCTGGGGAATGTTGTATACTCTCAAGACCTGAAGAAGAAACATACTCCCATGCACTGCACAGCGATGAGCCTTCTATCCTCTCGTTGATAAACTTTTGAGAATATTGTCTGTTTATTGTATTCTTGTCTTCATTCTATATGGTAGTAAGTGACTTAAAATTTCACGCTTCCGTTGTCGTTAGCTGAATGCTTGCTTTTTAAATTGAGTTTCTCATAAGCTTTGATGTTTGCATTTGTTGTTTTTCTTTGTTTGTTCGTACAGAGGCAATCATATCTAGTCCTGGAAACACGCGTTTTTATTATTGTGCTGTGTCTTGCATGGAAAATGTTAAACTTGAATACATTATTCTTTGTCGAACTGATTTCCTATCTAATGACCTGATGGCTGAGATTCTTCTGAATGTCTTTTTGTTCATTGGCACAGAAGCACTCATTTCTGTGCTAGACAACCTACAGCGGCACCTGGGTCGCTATCACTAGTAATCTATCTCCTGGCTAACTGTCCATAAATGGCAAGCGTTTAACTGTTCAATCAATAGGCCGTACTGAGACATCTTGTCTGCTCCTCACTGTAGCGTTAACAAAGCAAACCATTCGCCTGTACAGTCGCCTCCAGAGTGGCCTCTCGTATATTTCTTGCCTGTTCCAATTCTAGCCTGCCCTATTTCTTTCCTGTCCGATACCTTCCTTGTCCAAGTTCCTTCGCCTGTCCAAAATATCAAATTAAATTAGACCTTGCCTGTCAAGTATGCCTTTGCCATCAAATATATTTTGGAGGTACAACCTACTTTGTCCAACTATTGTGTCCAACGCACTTACCAATCTACAGTACCTTATTGCTAGTTCGCTACTAAATGTAAAATCATTCAGATAAATGTTTAATCACCCAAGTTTGAGGCTCAACACATCCCGTAATCGCACGAGGTCCACACGATCGAAGTCCGCGTGGCACTCTACAAAAAGGAAGGCAAGCAAAGGATTCGGGAGGATCCTAAGAATCAAGGAACAGAGGACCTCCAAGGCTTCAAAAGCCAACCACGATACAACTCATTTTTAAGTTGCTGTGAGGTGTAGGTGATTATATGAACACCCAGCATTTCGTGGAGCTGCTTTTGTAGCGATAGCACCTTGTCTTCGTCCACACTTAACCTTCTCTCTCGTTTTTCGTTCATGTTTGTCTATTTTTTCAATTGTTTGCTACACCCACTGTATTTTTCAATTAAATAAGCCGCTTAACGGCCAATTCCTCAGTAGAGTACATACTCGCCTTCGACGAGAGAACTAACGATAAGTCTTGTCGACTTAGGGACGATGGAAATGCAATTAGAAAAACAGTGAGTTCAAAAAGTTACTGAACACGTTGAACATCGAAGTAAAACGTGAACGGATACTTACGATGCTGATAAAGCTGCCGACAACTATGCAATTCTCTCCGTATGTATAATTTTGTGAACTATACTCGTGCCGCGTGACGACAAATCGTATTCTAAAGCTAAGGAGTTCAACAACCAATAGGATGTGTTTTTGCGGAGAGATCGCGATGGCAGATTAAACGCATGGCGCGTCTTTAAACATTTCTTTTTGCATAAGCATGCAAGCACGTGGATGATTGTCATTCGTTATTTTGTTTACTTTTCGCCTCCTTGCTTTGTCCTTAGATTCTATTCAACAACTGTGACATAGGTTGATTTATTCCTTGTTATTTTTGTTTTCAAATTTATGATAAATTGTTTAATTACCCAGGTTTAAGGTCCGCAGATGCTGAAATTTACCTCAGAGTGGCTCTATATGATATTTTGACTATCGAGGGAAAAGAAGGCGAACAACCAGAGTGGCGGATTTCATTGCCGAGATCGCGATGATGAGAGGCGCCCTCTGCCTGCCCGTACAAGAGCACAGCAGCAGACCTAACGTCCTGGAGTCGTCCTTGAGTCGAGGTAGAGTTGACTGGATCACTTGTCCACTTTTCAGCAGCATTTCTTTCCAGTTTCATTTTTTTAACCTCTTGTTTTTAATCGTTGTGTTCCAGTCTAGATTGCATCGGTAGAATAACTAAGTCTGCCACAACTCCGCTAGTACTACAACTTAACCCCTGTGCACACTGCCGCCTTGTCAGTGAAATGTCTAACGGAACGATGGAGTCCGTTAGGAAGTTCAAGGCTCACTTCGTTCTCTCAGTCTTTCATCTCCAAATACAACTCACCTTTTCATCGGGATTCTTCGGTACGCACACACTCATCTCATATCGGCAGCCGCTCGAACGTTGCACATGGCAGTAGTAGATTATTCGAACACAGTCTTTCATCATCACTCGACGTTTTTGCGATACCAGGCGTTCGGAAAGAAGCTGAAAGTTGAGCGAGTGAGCACGACAGCAGTCAGTTATTTCATTTCATGCGAAACAGAATATATACAATTTTCACGTCAAATTGGACCACTTTTTAAACCAAACTGGACACGTTCCACGTCAAATTGGACGCTCCCCTAAGCTAGCATAAGGCTTTTGAAATCAAACTGAGCGCCTTTCAAATCGAAACAAGCTTCTTAAAGATTAAGCAACGGACTCCCCGAGTGACAAGGATAATGTCTGTTCATGAAAAAACTTTGGAATAACTTTTTAGAAATTTTTAGTACTGCTGCCTGAATGAGGGCAGTAATTTTATAAAATTCTTATTTTTGGGAAACGATAATAAATTAAACTTTGGACTATTATGATGTCTTTTTAAGCCGGTGGCGAAGATTGATATCGGCTTTATTGAGGCCAACGTTTTGGCGTCTTCGCCTTTTTCAGAGCCTGGAAAAGTCGAAATCATTCCGAAGATCACACCATCTATAGCCCCGACACTCCTAAGGAGTTCACTAGACAGTACCGCCGACTTAATCGAACATGGACTGAAATAGGAAGGTCGGCGAATCTCCCCAAGGGCATAGTAACACGGCTGAAATGTAATCTTCCCACTTGTCCCCTGTTATACGTCCTTATCAAAACCCATAAGTTGCCTCCGGATAATCAACCATCGGCGACCCTTCCTCCTATAAGGTTAGGGCAATAATAAGTGGCGTCGATGGCCCTAAAGGCTGCATTTCGTGGCTATTGAACCTGGTTCTGGGTCAGCTGCTCAGATTCACACCCTCACATCGCCCAACACCAATGCTTTCCTGCAAAAACTACGCGATACTGGACCGGAAGAAGGATACGTTATGGAGTCTTTCGACGTCACTTCGTTGTACACCGTTGAGATGGAAAGCGCCTTAAGGCTACATCTAAAATCCTCACTGAGCACTAGGAAAGTGCAACTTGTACGGCCTCAGTGTGACTCAGATAATGACGTTGGTGAATGAATGCCTGATGTGTAAGTATTCAAGTGGTCAGGAGAGTATTACAGGCAGATTAGAGGGTTGACTACGGGTCAGAGATTGGCTCCTCTGCTTGCAGTAGCAGTTTATGTTCAAGGTGGAAAAACCGGTTTTGGAACGCATGCCTACACTTTACTGTAGGTATATAGACGACTGCTTTATACTGTGTCCAACTCAAACTGAGGTGGACACTTGTTTCGATCTGCTGAATCAGAAATCCGAACACGGGAAAAAAACTGCGGAAAATTGGCTTGCTTTCCTGAATGTCCAAGTTCACCTGGCGCATGGTGGCATTAAAACTCGATGGTACCGTAAGCCCAGTAGCAAGAACATCCTCGTCCATTTCAGCTCAGCCCATCCCTCTAGTACTAAAAGGGGCATAATCAGAAACATGTTCCGAACAGCCTACTTCGTCTCGTCCGACAGTGAACAAAAGTCGTTTTCTCGGGGAGTTGCACTTAGTTTTGAAGAAGTAAACGGGTACCCAACGCAACATTGGCATAAGGGACAAAGGGTGGATGCCAGTACCCCGGTACGCCGCGAGGAAGAGCGCGGAAAAGTACCCTTCTACGTGCCCTTCACTTCGGACGACATGAGCGCGGAGATACGCAGATGTCCCCGTTTGGCTGATCTTCAGGATGCGGTGAGCATAATTGACGTCCCTCCCAGGTCCCTGAAGGGGCAACTGGTTCGGAATCGAGTCTATGACAGAGCTGCCCCACCCCGTCCTGCGTAGTTTGCACCAATTTGAAAGAGGGGGACTGCATAACAACTAGTGTAGTTTATCTCATGTCATGCAATGAGTGTGGGAATGAATACATAGGGGAAACGGGCAGAGTGTCAGGATCATGGTGCACCTGGACGGCCTTAAGAAAGGCAACGTCTTGACTCCTTGAGGAGAACACAGGGTTCGACGCCACGAAGGCGCGATATTGCAGGTGTCAGTGTCGATCTTAGCGCGATAGAGCGATATAAAGAAAAAAGAATCCAGAGAAAAAAGAAAAAAGCTATCGTACTGTTTCAACACCAGGATGCATCACTGGCATGAAAGCAACACGGTCACAAAAAAGGCGACGCATAGGTAATCTCTTTCTTCAGCCTTTTGTTCATGTTCAAAAGGTGAATGAAAGCAGTGCAAAACCATGAGTGTCATTTCCGTTCCGCATTCCGGACCAAAAGAGAGCGCAACACGGAACGGAACGGAGGGACTGCGTACGGAATTCGGAACACGGAAACGGAAATTCCGCACATCCCTGGTCAACACGTCAGCCACTCACGGGGGCCACTGACAAGCAATTACTAAAAGCCCTTAATTTCCACCCAGGGTTGCCTACTTGACCATACTGACTCCTCCCTCTACCTAGGCATTAAAGCCCTTCTTCGATGCCTTGGTTTATGGCTATGTAGGGGGGGGGGCGTTCAATCCTTACACGATCCCGCCCGCCGCCCACTTCCCGCCCTGTTTAGCCGAGTTTGTGGCGCGGGAAACCGTAGTTTGCAGGTCCGTTAATTGACGTGACGTTGTCGTCCAGCCGGCGGACGATCAGGAGCTACACGATCTTCCTCTCATCCCCCTTGCTCACCCACCCCGACCCCCTAGGCTTCACCGAGAATCTAACGGCTGCCTTACAAAACCTTTGACACGCAAAACAAAAGTTTCCGGTCCGCAGAACAGCGGTGTACCTCCTGACGCCACGCCCCAAGCAGGGGGCGGGTGTACCTCCTGTCACGCTGCCGTAGGAAACACCTCTCCGCTGGCTATGTATAATGGCTATGTAGCTTATAATTAGGCATATTTGATGTTGCTGTAATCTGTAAATTTCGACAGAATAAAATCTTCATTTTTCGGATTAATGTACTTTTCTCCACTACGGGTCCAGCACTCTTCAAAAGCTTCTTCATCGAATAGCTCTAGTTTTGATACACATTCCACTTTTTTATCACACAATCTGGAGGGAAGAAGTCTCAGCGGAACGAGTGGTGATGAATCAGTACAGCTCTTTAGCCTTCACTGCCCAACTAATATCATTGATCTCTGTTCTTTTTTTCGTCCAAGCTTTTGAGGCCCCATTCTCGCTCGACGGAACGAACATCTCCAGTTACGTGTGTCTAGGTCGCGAAGTCTGCATGACCAACGACCTAGCGCCGGAGCTGGGCAGGAGGAAACAAGCGGCTTGGGGAGCTTTCAAAAGCGTCGAAGAAGTCGCGACGAAGACGAAGAACGTCCGACGCCCCAAGAACTGCCCACCTATCCCACTCCACCGTTCTTTCTGCCCTAACATACGCCTTGGAGACCTGGCCATACGAGAGCAGGATGAGCACGCGATCAGCGTCGCTCAGCGTGCAATCGAGAGGACGACGCAAGCGACGCAAAATGAGAGAACGCCTCCGATCACAGACGCTGTCGCATGGGGTGAAGTCGTCGAAAATTAGGGGGGGGGGGGTGGCAACGTAATGCGCTTCGCAGACACCCACTGGACGAAAGCCGTCACCGACTGGATTCCGCGTGATGTCAAGGGAACACCAGGACGTCCACCAACACGCGTTGGTCGAACTTCTTCGTGAAAGTCCTGACCGAACGACATGACGCTCTTCGTGTCCCTCGAGCGAGAAGGATCCATCGGAGCATTCTGGCACGCGACAGGGGCGAATGGAGACGCTGCTGGCGTCCGCTCGAGGAAGTCGATGATCAACGGGACGACAGGTGATACAACAGGTGACACGTGATACAGGATAATTCTGATAAGCTTGAGGTGGAGCTCATTAGACAGTTTTCGAGATTCTAATGTAGAACTAGTTCCTTGCTGTTCAGCATTATCAAAACGAAAATAGCAAGGTAGTCGCAGTAATGCAGTAGCAGCATGCTAAACATCTTTAATCCCTTTGAAAACCACGTGTTCCTGCTACAGAAGAATCGAATCTCTTAATTTTTGCGAAGAGCTCGTGAAGCGCAGTGGGCACAACAAGGATGGAAAAAGGGAGCAATTTAGAAAACCGTGCCAGACAGCAGGTAATCGGTTTGATCTGATCAGAATTTTTGTCGAACTGTGTTACGCTACTTCTGCGCTCTTCAGACGACGATGAAGAAACCCTCTCGAAGCCAGAGGTCAGATTCATCAACAATACCGCTGGTGTCATCTTACCGCGGATTCACCATACCGGCCTACGTAGTATGTGATACAGAGACATGCAGAGATACAAACACGACGACGTATATATCGTTACCGGCCTGTAAGCGGTTGGTGAATCTGGCTCCAGGATATGCTGAACACCTCATAGGAGGCGTCCTCTGATTCCTCTGATCTGCCTTCTTACAGAAAAAAGTTCCCCTTAGAAAAACTCACGATCCAATGGTCAGAAGAGACTTGATATTATTGTGGCCTACGATTACTTTGGGCAGCTCAGCTTATTTCCATATTTTGTTATTTTTTTCGGAACTGAACTTGAACTCTCGCATCGGATTTTGTCACTTCTCGTTCTCGTTTTTGCTGATTTTGTTCCCCATTTCTGATGCTGTTTGAAAACAAATTTCACTGTCATCTGTACGGCTGCATCCACCAATACGTTTGACTTATTATGCTGTCCTCTAGACTAATGATGTAACCGCTGAATAAAGAATGCGTTTATGATATCGATTCTAAAATTGTTGTGGAGAACATACAAATACTAGTGGAGCGAACGTCCGATCGGTAATTCTATTGATGAATTCGGAGCAGTTTGCTACATTAACTATCTCATTTATCCATTTATTGCACTTTACAAAAAAAAGGAAAACAATGAAGGAAGAATATATCATTTAACGGGCTTAAATGCTTCTCGATTAGATCCTTCTCTCTGATGAGAAATTTACTGATTACTAATTTACTGAATTTCATACTATGTTCATTATCACTTTCTTTTTATTTTCCTCTTTTTTGTAAGAATGAATAACGGTAGTTATGCAACGTTGGCAACATTTACCGCAAACTTGGGTATCTAAACCAAAATTATAGAGTAGTACGCCTACAAAACACAATCAGATCAGCTGATTGTACGAATGTCACAGTGATATAAGGCAATAGAAAATAATAAATATGGCCCTTTTCCCCAGCTATCTGCCTTCTGGAATGGGTTTTTCTTTGCATAGGGCAAAAATCTCATAACGTTAATGCTGAATTGTTTACACTATTATGTTCGTTATCGATTTCTCTTGTTTTCCTCTATTTGTAAGAACAAATAACGGTAGTTAAGTGACGTTGGTATCATTCACCGCAAACTTGGGTAATTGATCCAAAATTATAAAGTAGTACGCCTACAAAACACAATCAGATCAATCGATTGTACAAATGCCACAGTGGTATAAGCCAATAGAAAATAATAAATATGGCCCTTTTCCTCAAGCTATCTACCTTTCGTAATGAGTTTTTCTTGCATAGCCCAAAAATTTGATAACGTTAAAACTGAATTGTTTATAGTATTACGGTAATTATCGATTTCTTTTTGTTTTCCTCCATTTGTAAGATGGATAACGGTAGTTAAGTGACGTTGCCAATATTTACCGCAAACTTGGGTAACCAAACCAAAATCAGAAAGTAGTACGCCTACAAAGCACAATCAGGTTAATCGACTGTACAAATGTCACAGTGATATACTGTAACAGGAAATAATAAATATGGCCCTTTTCCCCAGCTATCTCCCTTTTGTAATGAGTTTTTCTTTGCATAGCCGAAAAATCTGATATTGTTAAATCTGAATTGTATACAGTATCGCGCCAATTAAAATAATCGCTAAATGTGCAATAATGTGATAGAAGATAGTGCTAGTATTATTATGAGACTTCTCGATGATGAATGGTCGAATTGTTGAATTTGGTGGCATTGACCACAACTTTTTTCATCTTACAATAGTCGCCATGGTGATACTGGTTATGATGCTACGAGAGGGTGAGTGTTCACAGACTCACCTCAACCGCCTCCTCTCTGGTGAAGCTGCCGAGAGAATTCCACGCTTTCCTCGCCGTTCTACCTGAGTTCCGAACATGCGCCATGGGTAGGACTGCTCTGGAACGGTATAGCTAGACGGTATTTCTGGGGTAAATCGAAGGCCGATCAGAGAGTTTGAAGACAAGGGTACTACTGTAGTCACAACAAGTCATCAGTCAAGAAGGAAGCGCTGAAGCTGCAGCAGCGCGCCGAGCTGAGAGGGCTGAAGTCAGGCGGCTGTAAGGGTGGTGTGTAGGGACGAACGACGACAGTGGGGGCAGAATCAATGAGGGCTGGCGACGGCCCCGAAGAGGCCGCTGACGCGAGAGTGTGCGGCACAGTGGGAGGCCGCAGGGAGGCCAGCGTCGGCCCGAAACACTTGCACACACGCCCGCTCGGCGCCCCCAACCAGTCCGCCCGTCACCGTTCACCTTGCCGACCGCCGGACCGACCGGCCATCCAGCCAGCCAGCCTCGTCCTCGCCCTTCGACGATTCCTTGGGCAGGGCTCCTGCCAAGCATTAGGATAAAGGATAAAGGACGGCGTTACTCAATCCTTTCTGGGATGCGTCAGCGCATTCTGCTTCTACGGGATGTCGTGAAGGCGACATGAATGCGTATTAGACCATACAATAACTTGCGGCGGCCAGCCGATGAACAAGTCAGCGCTTTATCCTTCCCAGACAAGTCTGGTACCAATTCACCGACCCCGGAGGGATGGAAGGCTTGGTTGGCCTGGGCGGGAAATCCGAACCAGGAACCTGGTATTGGGTCACGCGACAGTCGCGCCTCCTCCGACTGCGCTACACGCGCCCTAAGCCCGCTTAGTACCAAAAAATGAAGTAGAAATGTCGTCGTCACAATAGTGCCCCCACCCAACATGCAATGCGCCCAAATCTGTTTAAACGGTTCATGTCGCGAAGGTGGAAAGCATTGGGAGGTGGAGCGGCGACGGCGAATCATAGCCAACCAGAACATCGATCGAGCACACGCCGCTCACGCACCGCACACACTCTATCCGAGTAGCACGCCCATTCGATGTGGCCTGATTGGCTAGCGCGTTTCCACCTCTTAATGCAGCTCACATCCGTAACATGGACCCTTACGTCATACTGAGTGATTTGGTTAATCCAATACTGCAAAGAATGGATCTCATCGAGCGTAGCTACCCTTCAAATTTGTTTAAAACTTAAAATGTTGGAAAACTCATTCATATTTATTGTCATGACAGAAAAGTGATTGTGTGCAGCAAAAACGACGCCCGCGGCCCGACTTGCTTAAGAATTGAGTTCCCTTGAGCTCAACAAAACAAACTCGCATTCTTATGAATGTTATAAAATAAGTTTTGACCAATTATTTTTCTTTGAAAATAAAATAGTATAAAATCCCATTCACATTTGCAGCTGAGGCAGGTGAAGATCTTCAAGGAAAGCCGTATTATTATATTGATTGAAAAGTTTTGCAAAATCTACATGACAAACAATTGCAAAAAATCATAAACACAGTCACTGAAATCTAGAATTCCTCCTCAAATTGCAGGCTGCCTTTTGATCCTTCTATGTCAGAATTCCGGAGGCTGTGAAGAAAAAACTGCCAGAGCTTCATCTCGAGGCTTGGAAATAACTCCCAACCTAGCTCTTGAAGTTTCTAACGGTCCACTTTCACGACATGTGCACGCCTATTGTCGCGAATGAGCTAGACATCTTCCCGTACTTTGCGTTTTTGGTTCATGACGTCGGCAAGGGTGTGCTGGGTAGAGCACCGACATAGTTTCTGTCGTTCCGTCATCAATGAATTTTCACAGAAGCAGCCCTTCTGAATCCCACTAGCAACACAGAAGAATCTGCCTTTAGACCACCTTTCGACTGACTCTTTTTAGCTAATTAGCTCGCGATTATGGCTCACGGTGAATCCAGCTTTCGTCACTACCAACAATGTCCTGAAGAAGGTCCTTTCTGTGGTGGGCGATGGAGAAGCGACCGACTGGACATGCTCTGTCCGAAAACCGTAGGTCTTGCGGTATCCGACATGAGCGAACGCTGCGGTGCCCGAAGATCTTTATCTCTAGACAGTACTTTTAGCACATCCAGGCATCGCCACCAATTCAAGTGGCTCCAGCAGGTTGTCTTCTTCCACAGCAGACTAGCGCTCAGAGGAACGTGGATCTTCGAAAGATAATCTCCAGCCTCAAATCGCTGACACTGTGAATGTCGCTGCTGCTCAGTGAAGCGGAATTACACGCTCATCAACAGCACGTCAAACATGTTTGTAAAAAAAACCACATATTTTCGCCCTGCTGTCTTAGGCAAGCAGCATTTACACTAATCAAATGAAAACCGCAACAAACTACAGTCCCCTCCCGTTATAACGCGTTTGAAGGGACCGGAGAAAATCTGCGTTATAAAGGGAGTCGCGTCCTAACCGGAGCTCACCTTTTTAGACTCTTTTAGGTGTAGGTTTATTTAGGATCCCTTGCAATGGCTAAATATGGCTATAGTTATGAAAAACTCTCCTCATGTGCCTTCAAACTCTCATCATGTGTGTGACCAACAAAACTCTGTAGCCTTATGTTACAATATCTTTTGCCACCCTCAAACTGTCGCGTCAGGCGTGATATGGACTCGCACTCTCTACCTTTCAGGCATGATGTTAGTCCATTACGCTATCAGCGCTGTTAAATCGCGCGCCGCATCCGCCATATCCTCGTTTCAGCTCTTCCACGATATGATGTTGCGTGTGGTGAAGCAGCGTTGTTGCTGTAAGTCCAGAAACCAGAGCGTGCAGGTACAAGTCCTACATGACGCGAGAGTTCTGATAGCAACAAACCGTCATGCGACAGAATATAACCGCTATAGCAGCTGTTCTAGGCTTAAAACGAATGTGTAGGATATTGTTTTAAATAATCTGAGCTTTAATCCACACTTTCTGTCGTTCGTTTCTGTTAGGTGAAACCCTCCAATTTACTGCAGCTTCTAACGGCTACCGGAAGTCTTATAATGTGCTCGACATACTGGTGACTATGAACACTTTTGTAAGCTCATGATAAACGTCTACATTCGTCTAATTCATTGTCGCACAGCTGCTGATCGCGATATGAAGAGGCAATAGAATGGTAGGTGTGATCGCAGAGGCGGTCAGCATCTTGCTCGTCTTCAATTTCCGTGTACGACCGGAACTGAGCCCGGGTCGCGTTATAGCGGGAGTCATTTTTAACGCAGAGATCCTCTGAAAACCGCGCTATAACGGGAGTAGCTATCCGGCGCGTCTTAAGCGGAGTTGATTTCTACTGGCGTAAAAGTAAGCTGGCCGGGGCCGGAGAAAATCTACGTTATATCGATAGTCGCGTCTTATCCGGAGGCGTTATAACGGGATGGGACTGTAGATGAGTACGTGGCGAGACCTTTTCCAGGTTCTTTACACTCTTGAAAAATGCACTGTTTTTGAGCAACCATCAATTTTCTCGGAATGTAACAGTTTAATAAAATTTGAAATATTGTGTTCCATCATGAAGGCAGGGAAAGAAAAATTGAATTTCAAGGAGTCGTACCACATCTTCTTTGTGAAAAATATCCTAACTTTTTCGGAGAATCTGTTTCAATGAGGAAGGAACCCGTTTTGATTCTTCTCATGATCTCAGCTTGTCCTCCATCGTTCCCGTGTCGATTCAGGTTGCTGTAGATCTTGCTCTTCGGGATACCTAGCCTTCAATGTAGCGATGTCCGCAACAGGCACTTCATCGATGTGCGTTTTTTCCATAGCAGTGCGGAACCTTCTTGCATTAGCCGTCTTGATCAAGGAGAACGTTGATGTCCGAAACAGTGGTACTTCAGAGAGAACTTTTGCCGCACCTTGCATTTTTTAGTGAAATTTAGAGAGTTGACGGCGATCCGATGAAAATTTTCTGTAAAAAAATCGTTACAGAATTTTAGGGCACTATTGTACTTTACGGACTTACGGACGAGGACGAGAAGAGGTCGAAAATAATTTTTCGCCCAAACTTCATCCAGGGGGGGGGATTATTTGGGGTGCTGGTCACGAGTCTGACATCCGCTTTTGAAATTTCGGCCGATTACTGCAGATTACGTACGGTAGGTACCGGTGACTAAGGCTGCCAAGGTCATGATCACCGATTTCGCCCAAACTTCGGCTAGGGGGGCTATTTGGGGTGCCGATCACGAATCTGGCACCAGTTTTTCGTTTTGCGCTGGAGTACGGTAGATTGCGATAGGTACGGGTGATTAAGGTCATGGTGACCGATTTCGCCCAAACTTTGGCTATAGAGGTTATATGTGGTGCAACGGGTGAGTACAGCATGCAAGCGGTCCCGCAGCGACCGCCTGAAAATTCGCAAATCAGCGGGAACCATTTTTGCGGGAAACTCTTCGATAGGCGAAGGCTTAATCGAGAGATAGCAATCTGAGCATCACGGCCCTCCAGGCACTGTTCCACAACCGCCGCCAGGAAGAACTGCTCGACTTCAACCTGAAGGGCGTCTTTGACAAACTAAACATGGACGCAGCCGATTTCCAGGAATGGCTTAGAAGGATGGGATTGCTCGCAATCGGTGACCATGACCTTGGCAGCCTTAGTCACCCGCACCTACCATAACCAGCCGTACTCCAGCGTAAAACGAAAAACTGATGTCATAATCGTGATCAACACCCCAAATAACCCCCACAGGCGAAGTTTGGGCGAAATCGGTGATTGTGACCTCGACAGCCTTAGTCACCGGTACCTACCGTAACCTATCCTAATCGGCCGAAATTTCAAAAACGGATGTCAGATTCGTGATCAACACCCCAAATACTCCCCCCAGGCGAAGTTTGGGTGAAAGATTTTTTTCGACCTCTTCTCGTCCTCTGGAGTCCGTAAAGTACAATAGTGCCAATTTTAGTAATCAAAATTTAATGGTCATGCCTACTACCAGTACCAGACAGCTTTTCGGCAACAACCCGTTTGAAAAACTTCTTTAGCCACTCAGACGACCGTGCTCGTCGTGACCGTATTCGTGTAACAGGTAAAGAAAAAGAGGTGCGAATTAGGCAATTTTTATACGACACGACGAAATTCTCTCGTTAGAACAAAAATATCACATAGTACGCGTTGTGTAACACTAATCACCGCAAGCACAGAGAACAGCGAATAGTGCTGCTAACCTCTACATATTAGTTCGATACCAAACAGCACAGGCAGACATTCGAAGAGCGAGCAGGCGAACGAGCGAGCAAGAGAGAACATAGGACCCTAGACAATACATATACACGGTTCGTCGCGCGATATTTGGCTCACTGATATATTACAGACTCCTTGAGAGAGATAGAGAGAGAACGGCTCAAGTACACACACAACTCATGAAGAGCAAGCGTGCCCCTCGTCACAGTGGTTACACGGAGAGACACCCCGTACTTGTGGATGAACAACAACGGTTAAGCATATACGGGATATACAACGATGGTGATGAGAACTCTTGCAGGGCGAAGACAGACACGGAGGATACGTCGCTTGGATGAGTAGGGGTAAACGGAAGTGAAGGACACATCATATCTACAACAGCGCAGAAGGGCAAGGTCGGTGCTGAGCAACTCGTCTGGGCTGCGCCATGCACTCTGCACTTCTCCGTGATATCGCAGCGGCACCTCGCGGCTGAGCATTCAGGAACTATAGTGCCTCCTGGCGACGAGCCTGGCACCTGTTCACTAGTCTCATTCGAAGAGAACCGGTCTGCATGGACCACGAGTCGAACTAAGCAGGTCATGCTCTCTTTAGGCCAGTTCATACTTCGACGCCGAGCGCCGCGTATGGTCGATCGAGTAATCGATGAACCGGTCGATCAATATGGTCACTATACGTGCCATCGCGTCACTCGGAATCGGAGCTATAAACAGGGTCTTTCAGGGTCGTCAGAATTGTACCCGTTCGGTACGGATAGGACACTGTTATACCAGATTGTTTGCAAGATTTGTTCGCGTCACACCACTATGCGGTGGTAGGGCTCGACGAGCCTTCTTCACAGTACCAACAATCGTTGCAGGACCAACGGGATGCTCCGCCCATTTGATTAAAATTCTGCTTGTACTCCAATCGCTGCTACGTTGCGCGTCACAGTAGGAATTACCAATATCGATTACAGCGCGTAGCCCATCAATATTGGCAATTTTCATTATGACTCGCCGCGAGGCGATTGGAGTATAAACGGAGCCTAATGGGAAAAGGCTGCCACATTTTTTCGCCTTACCTCAAAATCGCTTTTTCTGCCAATTTTTTCGATTGGCTTACTGCTTTATATGCCTATTTCTACTTTCCTACCGTTTTCAATTAAATCTTTCGAGCCTCTGCGCCATTTCCCTCACATATCTAATTCTCTTCCGCCCCTTACCAAGCAGCCATTTAAAAACGCCACGAAAACAACCAAAAAACTAGAAAACTGCAGATAAAAATTGTCCAAAGCATAGATAGGCGGGTAAAGAAGTCAACTAGCACGAAAACGCTCAGAAATTTTGAAGGAATTTGAAGAAAAAATTGGAGCGGCATCATCGGCTGCCACCCATAACCAATCAATTGAAGTGAGCGGAGCACCCAGAGGTCCCGCAACGAATACCTGCAACTGCGCGGGAACCCCGCCTTGCTTTTGACTGGTATTGAAGGAATACAACTTGAGACCATTCGATACGGCAGTGTGTCTCCATCTCCGCCGAGAAGGCCGGGTACCATCCCACCTACCCTGAGAGAGGGGACCAGCTGCTTGGTTCGATTTCGCGCTCAGGCCGACCAGTTCTCTACCAGGGCACACAGAGGGCCTCGTAGTTCCTTTGTTCCAGTCTACAAGGGTTTCCACGACATCAACTAGAACTGAAGCGGATGGCGCATTCCGATAAAACTGCTCTGCACACGCATGCCCTTACCCTCCGTAAGACCGGGTTTATAGTCAAGTCGCCGTGCTACGGCCGAACCATTAATATCGATTGGAGAGCGCGGAGAATCGATAAGGATCGCACTGGGTGAAGTTTGAAGACCGGCAGGAAGGCAAAGTGCATACTCCAGCGGCCGCGGAACACGGATACCGATCGATATCGATCCATCGCGCGACTTCGCCGATAGTCGGGCCGACAGCGACAAGACTATAAACCACGCCTATAACTACAAAGACGTTACAATTCTCTGGGATAGTTAAAACTGCACATTTACAAGTATTCTTCTTTCTACACGCTACAGTACTCATAACGAGATATGAATGATGGGAGAGCGACGGCGATACTGGCAACGCGCGCTCGACTAAATGTACATACACACACAACAACGACAAGAGAGGATCTCTATTGATCATTTAGAATGAGATATTCCTAGAGGGGAAGGGTGACGCGTAGAAGACTAGCTCCGGCTCATGAAGACCTCGCCTATACTAGACGCGCGAGCGAACGACGCGCAAAGGCGCGACGGCAGCGGCAATTTAAACACTCAATAATAGGAAAACACTTAGTACTCGTATTATAATGATAAACACTAATAAGCATCACAGCATCTATGATTTTCTCTCACGGATTCTCAACAGAGAACAGCTGGCCCTAAAGCTGCCAATGTTCGGCGAAGTCCACACACAACGCGTGTTCCAGTCGACTAACGGCGTTCTTATAGGAAAGCGACCCGGTCAGGAACGTCGCTTCATGTCCAGTATTCTGAAAACAACGCCTTTAATAGTATTTTGATACAGCGGCGTCTACACTCGAGTAAATGGACGATGCCGAGGCAGCGTAAAAACGGACAACTCCCATTAGAAAATGCAAAGGGGCCTGAAGTATAAACCTTATTTCATACTTTGATATTAGGTTGTAAGGAAAGTTTACCGCCATTCACTTTGGCGTTCCACCAAATTTTTGAAGTGTTCTGGAACCTTCCCACAGTAACGAATATAATATATAGGCTGACCTATGCCATACATTTACCACTATTGTCGTCATATTCCGTTACGACTATGGCAGAGAAAATCGTTCTCGACTGCAACCAAACTCGATTCCTTCTGCTTTACGAGTTCAAAAAGCAAAGCAGCGCAGGAGTTGCGGTGGATACTCCCATGGGAAGCAATACAGGTTCAAGTTCCACATTAATCAAAACTTGAGACCACACTTCAGTCCCATTGCCATGGTGAACAGCAATCTAAGAATTATAAATCCTGATAAATGAGAAACATTCATTAGGGTAATGCTGACCTGATGAATTCCTGGCAGCGCTTTGCTCTGCGTGGCCAGCGCGTAGAAGAACGGTCGCAGTTCCTCAAAACTTGTCAGCATCTTCATTCCGCACAGCGACGGTGATAAATTCGCCACTTCTTCCGGTGTCAGTTTGCCGAACTGAAACACACCACGACCAGTGTTTCAGCGCTAATCGGCGGGTGAAAGGAACAACTAACACAGAAAGGGAAATCCCTATACCACATCATGCAGCAAAGTCTGTTATGGCTCCGTCAAAGCAGTTATGCCATTCTATTTCTGGGGCTACACCTCTCAGCGCTTTTTTACTCCATCCTCAGATATACTAATTGCACGTCGAATTGGACACTTTCAAATCAAACTGGACACTCATTCAAGGTAGCCTTCGACCATCGAAATCAAAACGAGCTCTCCAAATCGAAATGAGCTACTTCTACATTAAAGTAGCCTCTCCAAAAAAGGTTAGAATGATTTTTTACTCATGGAAAATTTTAGTATAATATACTTTGAAGTTTTAATTCATCTTTCACAGTAAGTGAACACATTTTTTGAATTTTGAAAAAATTATTTTTTGAGGAAACATAATGGTTTAAAGCGTGCTTTAAAGAGCATAAAAGCGGCCATTGTTTAATGCCAAAATAAAAATTGCATGGGGTTTGACAAATGTGCACGATACAACAAAAACAACTGTAAAGAACTCAGATATTCTTGATTCTTGTTCGCTCCTTTTTCTTTTTATTGCGCTCTTGACATAAATACAATAGTTTTCTTCTTTATAGAATGTTGACTGATTCTTCATTCTGAAGCTCCTATAAGTGCACGGAGTCAATAAACAGCCAAATATTCTCACCTTGGTGGTCCATGTAAATAGCATTTACACTATCAATCAAATAAAAGTTGCGGCGAACACTTTGAGTGCATGGAGCGATCTGACCTTTTAATGCGCTATATGCTTGCTTCTTTGCTGTGCTCTAAAACTATTTTTAATTTATTACTTTTTTTCAAAAATAAAATTTTACAAAATCACTACACTTATTAGGGCAGGTGAACTAAACAATTCGAAGAAAATTATATCAAATTTTCCTTGACCAAAAAATTACTCTAACCATTTTACTGTGTCTGTAGTTTAACCTGCCTGAAAATGATTCCAATTTGGAAGAGCTCGCTTTGATTTCAAAAGTCTTTAAGCTAGCTCAGCAGTGTCCGATTTGATTTGATAGGTGGTCAATTTGGTTTGAAAAATATTCAATTTGACGAAAATGGTGCCCAATTCCACGTAAAAATAGTATATATTCCTGCATAGCATAATTTGTATGAGCGTACGGAGCAACCCCTGCCAATGATAAGGCCTTTCAAGCAGTGCTTACAATTTTTGGACGTCCTGTACATTCACCTTATTGAACCCACCTGACATCTAAACTCAGAATCAGCTAATGATTTATATCGAGGTACCGTAAGCAGTAGAAGATCAAACCTTATTCCGTAGGAGCTTGTTTATCCGTCCAGCGAACGGCAGGTACATGTCCGTCTTGCTTGTCGCCACGGAATTCACGAACGCCCAGTGGCACCTGCAAGCAAAGAAACGATCAACCTGGAGTGGACATGGAAGAGATAGTCTCGTTACATGATGAAGGACAATTGTAAGAATCCTTTCTATCCCTTGCTGAGCTAGTTAAGCAATCACTAACGCCAACTTGCACACAACTTTTCCACCCCATCTACCTCGGTGGAGTAACAGAAATGCTGAGTAACAAAAGTTCTTACCAGGATACTATCTCAACGGTAGGTCGGAACGGCGCAAATGTTGTATATGGGCAGAACCGCCTCTCCCTGGGAAGTAACAAACTACAGGTATCTCGACCCCAATACAACTCTGCGCAGAGTTAGGTGCGACGGAAGTCGCCTGTTGGCGCCCTGTTGATACGCGTGCTCCACAGCTGACGGGCGCGCGCGGGATGAGGGCGAGTATGGCGGATTAGCGCAGTGCACAGGTGGCGTAGTAGGGAGGAGTTCGGGCTCATGAACGGGGGGTCGGGGGTTTGGATCTCGCAGACTATGTTTGTTTTGCACTTTTGCAAAATCCATGTTTATCATATAGGTAATCCACCTAGGATATTATAGTGTGTTATAGAGGATGTTTACATATAACATGTGCTTCAAACTACAGATTAGCTAAAATGTTCACTTCTGTGTCACTTATTTTAAGCCTATTCTGTGTGAAGCTGTAGCTATATAACGATAGATATTTTGTGGCACTAGTTAAAAGTTCCGACTCCACCAACAAGTCTTCGGTCAAAAAATTTTTTTGCTGAAACTTCGTCTAGGGAGGTTATTTGGGGTGCTGATCACGAATCTGACATCCGTTTTTCACGATTCTTTCTCTACCTGCCGTCACCGGCAGAAACTTTAGGAATGTAATCCTTTGCCTTTATCCAGCCGAATCGTGAAGAATGGATATCTGCACTCCAAATAACCCCTAGACGAAGTTTCAGCGAAATCGGTAGCCCTGCCTGGACCACCCTTGTTAACGGTATGGGTGGCCTCCGACGGAATCGTGAAGAACGGATATCAGATTCGTAATCACCACCCCAAATAACCCTCTAAACGAAGTTTCAGCGAATTCGGTGACCCTGCCTGGACCACCATTGTTAACGGTATGCGTGATATACATATGTATATGCAAACATCCTCTATAACACACTATAATACCCTAGGTGGATTACCTATGTGATAAACATGGATTTTGCAAAAGTGCAAAAAAAGCGCAGTCTGCGGGATCCAAACCCCCAAGCCCTCGCTCACGAGGCCGAGCTCTTCCCTACTACGCCAACTGTGCACTGCGCCGATCCTCGATACCAACCCTCACCCCGCGCGCGCCCGTCAGATGTGGAGCACGCGTATCAACAGTGCGCCAACAGGCGACTTCCGTCGCACCTAACTCTGCGCAGAGTTGTATTGGGGTCGAGATACCTGCAGTTTGTTACTTCCCAGGGAGAGGCGGTTCTGCCCATATACAACATTTGCGCCGTTCCGACCTACCGTTGAGATAGTATCCTGGTTAGACTACAACGTCTTATGGCACTGTACCCAATAACAAGTGCATCATTCCCTATAAAGCCCTTCTAACAGAAACTCGTCTACATTCCTAATTGGGGTGGGACGGGTACCCAACGCTACAAAGCAAACTAGCACGATTCAGGAAGCGGCCGCTTGACGTGAGGATTTTGATTCTCATTCAAATCACAGACACCAACTTTGTCGCCTATTAGTCACGTCTGGATTTACCAGAACAATGGAAGTGAGAGCTGTCTCTGACAGGACCAACGTCAACAGATGCACCCTGGGCTTAGCTATCTCCTACATCTATTAGGATGTCCCATAAGTCTTCGCTGTTTTTTTCAACGACTCACTGCAGATTTCGCCGGCGGTCTCTTGCATAACGCTGCATAGCTTTCGAAAGAGAATGATTCGCTGTATTAGAACATGTATTGCATTTCTTTTTTCATAATGAATTTTGTCAATTTTTAGGTCGTTGAAGTGAAAACTGAAAAAGTGAAAAAGTAGCCATTTGCGCACTTGTTCTCTCCGCTTAGGTTTGTAATTTTTTGCAAAAAAATTTGCAAAAAATCAATTTTTTGCGCAGTTTTTTATAGCATTTGGAAGACAATGTTCTGTACTACAAGAATATGTGTTGGTCCCATTTTCTCACTTGCCCTTTATTGATTTTTAGGCCATCGAATTGGGACGTCCGAAGGAGGATGGTTATTTTTGTCGACAGCTCCTGCTCTGCGGTTGGACTTTTTGGGTTGATGTTATATGTCATTCGAAAGAGAATATCTTGCTCTATAAGAATATGTGTCGCGTTTATTGATTTCTATTGAATATCAACAAAAGCCAAAAAGAGAAAAATCGTCTTCACCAACAACTCCTTCTCCTTCTTCAGTTGTTGATATTCGACAGAAATCAGCGGGAGCCAATAAACGCGATACAAATTCTTACTAGGCAAGACATCCTCTTCCAAACGACATATAACACCAAGCAAAAATGTCCAACCACAGAACCGGAGTTTTGGTAAAAATTCGGGCGGAAAAGTCGGAATTCCCAATTCGATGGCCTAAAAATCAATAAAGGGCAAGTGAGAAAATGGGATCAACACATATTCTTGTAGTACAGAACATTGTCTTCCAAGTGCTATAAAAAACTGCGCAAAAAATTACAAACCTAAGCGGAGAGAACAAGTGCGCAAATGGCCACTTTTTCACCTTTTCACTTTTCACTTTAACGACCTAAAAATTGACAAAATTCATGATGAAAAAAGAAATGCAATACACGTTCTGATAGAGCAAATCATTCTCTTTCGAAAGTTATGCAGCGCGCAAGAGACCGCCGGCGAAATCTGCAGCGAATCGTTGAAAAAAACGGCGGGGACTTATGGTACAACCTAATATATGTACAGTAACCCAGGATGCACGATAACGAAGCCTTCTTCTTACATCTGAAACTGCGCTAGGTAGCCAGCCGGCAGAGTGCACAACGTCTCGAGCATTTTACACGCAGCCAAGTACAGCTGCATCCACGCATCGTCCCTCGCGCATCCGAGATCTTCGATGCCGTTGCCTTCAGCGCACAACTGTTGCTCCATTTGTAGCAGAACGTGAACCTGCAACGAAAGAGTGAATGGATATGACGGACCTCTCAATTATTTATTTTCATGTCCGTTTTGATAGACATACATAAAAGTGCCACAATGCACTGACCATGATGGGTAGGATATAGGAAGAAGGACAAAGGATAGGCGTTGGAAAATACCTTTGCGGGATGAGCCACGCATTCTATTTCTACGGGAAAAAAGGTGCCGAAAATTTGAATGGAGGACATGCCAATTCGTCAACCTTGGAGGGGTGGAAGGCTTGGTTGCCCTTGGAAGGGAATCCGAACCAAGAACCTGGTATCGGATGCACGCGACAGCCAGCGCCTCCTCCGACTGCGCTATATGCGCCCTCTAGCTTTCTAGCGCAATAACAACACTAAATACTGACCAGTTCCGTGACCATAATCGGCCAAATTCCAATTAAGCTCGGCGGTCGGAGACGGAGCAGAAGCACTCGAATACACAGGAACACCGCAGATCGTATTGACGGTGACTGCGACACTCGGAGGTTTTCTGATAGCCGCTCTAAAGAGGGTGTGATAGAAGTCCCTGGAGGCATTAGACGTAGAGCAGACTTACCTTGGATGTCATTCATCTGCCCTTGGTACTGATCGAGCTCTGATCCCAGTACAACAAAGGCCAGCCGCTTCACCGCTTGCGCTCTGGCTTCGTATTCTTGCTCTTTGGACGTCATGATGCTGAACGAGGCGTTCGGTGTGTACGCGATGCTCTCTGAAGCAGGATAGATGAAGTGGAACCTTGAGCTAAGATCATAGACACTTGATCCCAGAAAGACTCTACAAAACCTAAGACCCCACAACGCTAACTTACTTAGCAAATCCTTGAACGAGGTCTTGTCGTGGGTCATCAGATGGTCAGTCACGATCAACCACTGCCTCAAGGAATGCATATCCATCTTGAAGAACGCTGAAGCACCAACAATCAGCATTTGATCTCAAATAATAGAAATGCAAGAAGACCCACATGAATCGAGTAGCAGCTCCAAAGTCGTTTTCTTCCACACAGGCCGCATGTAGCTGAAGGAGCTCATCGACGCCAGCAGCTGCGATGATGCGAGGAAGAATCGCGAGTTTCGAGCGCTGGAACTAGCAACGGATAGTAGACACGAGTAATGGAAGTCAAGCACTTGAGCAGCGATATGGTCTTCTCACTTCTTCGCCCTCAAGTACGGTACAACATTGCCCCACACAGCGTGAAGAGTCGGCAGCAGTCGCTCCTTATCGTCGCTCTTACACACCGAATCCACCAGTTCGGCCAAGTTCTAAAACAGCGATGTTACGGTCTCGAATGTGATAGCGCACCTCTACCGGGGGTCGCATTCGTCTCTGTATTCAAGTGGGGTAACCATACCCAAGGCTAAACATGCCCAGGATGGGGATAGGGTGAAGGAGGAGAAAGAAAGAGGAAAACGTGGTGAGCAAAGTCGACGCAATGGCGAATATTCTGGGGAAACATCTGATCTAACAAGCTATTCTTTTAGAGATAGAGCTCGAAAGCGCTTCTGCTAGGTAAGCAAACATATCAAGCTCTACCGGTATATTGTTACCCAGAACATTAACCATGATAGGCCGACCAAAATATACTTACTCATGACACCCACAGTAACCTACCTGCGTCGGCCGAATTTTCAAAAATGGGTACCGTATTCGTGCTCAGCATCCAAAATAAAATCACTGGGCGATGTTTGGGCGGCGACGTTCATTGACCTCCCTTGTGAGCGTAACTGACACATTTGAATTAAAATTGAACCTCTTCCAAACCAAAACTAGCTTTATTCGCACTATTTTAGACCACAGTTATAATAATTTCTATACAACAAAAATTTGGTATGACCTTATATCAATCTTTTAAATTTCACTTAACCCAATAAGTGAACAAACACTTTGAAACCTTATACAAATCTTATTCTTTAAGGAAAAATAAACAAGCTAAAACTTGTTTGAAATTGCAGAAATGCAGCAATTATTTGCTGCACTAAAAAAGGATATCGCGCCATGCACTTATCTAGCTCATTACGATTTTCGTTTGATTGATAGCAAAAAGTCTGTTCAGTCTGTGGAGTAGATGTAAGTGGTACACCGATCAACAACAACAGTTGTAAAAAAAACAAATATATCGTCACACCGCTATTTCAAGTAAAGAGCATCATCACCAATCAAACGAAAACCGGGACGACTTAGCCAAATGCATGGCGCGATCTCGCCCTTTAGCACACTAGAAGATTGCTGCCTCCAACGCTTTAAAATAAATTTTAATAGACTTGTCCTGAAACACAAAATTTTTTTAAAATCCCAAACTCTTCACTTATTGAGGCAGATGAATTTTTAAACAATCCAAAGAAAAACAGACTAAATTTTTCTTGAACAAAAAACTACTGCAGCCGTTTCAGAGTGTCTATTCTATTGTGGAAGAAGCTCATTTTGAATTAGAAGGTGTTCATTTCGACCACAAAAGCGTTAAGCTTGCTTAGAGGAGTGCCCGATTTGATGAGAACTTGGGTATACAAAGATGACGCACCCTGAATAAGTTTTTCTACCTTTTCGTCCCTTAACTGAGGACAAACGCATTGATGGATGAGGCCCCTGGAGTCTGAGCAATCTGCACAACTAACCTCAGCCAGAAGAAACAGCGCCTGAGTACTGTGCGCTGGATCCCGCTTGTTATTGTTGGTGTCCTTCACTGATCCCCGTAGATTTGAGCTGCTCTTCTTCTCCGTTAGAGGAGCGGCGTTCTGGCCAGAATCCAACGAGGAAGGCCTAAACAGTCACCATCTTTTAAGAAAGAATAAGCAGTAGCTGATAGCTCCAGGCGCAAATCTCACCTGGCCATCAGCGACAACGTGGAACCACGCATGGAGTTCTGTTCGGATGGGTTCACTGAGGGTAGCGGCGTGTTCAGCGGTGTGTTCATCTCCACAGATGGGCTTGCGTCTTGTGAACGAGGGCCTACAGAAATTTGATGAGTTATAAGGAAAAATGACCTAGGCAAGATTCCGACCAGTATCATGGCAGTACGTCAACGAAAAAGGACGAAGCATTCAGAAATCGATTCAAACCCGTCAAGACAATATCTCCATGTCTAGCTGTTCTAGCCTGGAGCGATTGGTACTTGACGCTTTCAAGTGCCATAGTTCCTCGCGTTGCCTTCAATGACCTACCGTCCACGGTAAAAGTGATAACCTCTGGCAGCAATGGCCTCTCATTCGCGCTATGCACCCACCTTGATCATGTCTGACTACAAGTGTCCGCTTCAACCAAGTCGTTGTCTCCAGCTGCCAGCCAACTATTGCGTTCACAGCTTCGGTCAGCCTCTGAACAGCATCTTGCACCGCTCGTGACATCGTCTTGTCTTCAACGATATACGATGCACCAGCGCAACGTACGTAGTCACACAGGATACTGAAACCACCGACTATTACAGAAATACTTTTATAACAGTTAAGACTAAATTAAATTAGGACAAAATGTATAGATGAGCGCTACTTACTGCATTAAACGCGCCACGAAATTTGCTTTCAAGAGGCAACAACCTTACAGAGCATAAGAACCCCTTGGGAGAGAATGATTATGTCATTTTCGCGTCAAATTAGACGCTTTTAAACAAAACTAGATACTTTTCAAATCAAATTGGACACTTCAAATCAAGGTATGAAGGCGCAAATAGGGTCCGGGGGGGGGGGTCACCTTATAAAAAGTGTCACCAACACCAAGAAAACGAGACAAGGCACACTGATAATAAAGAAAACAAACAAATAATGCTGTAGCTGTGTTCTGTGCTCTCCTCCGCGTCAGCGGAGGAGAGCACAGATTTAGGCAGGGAAAGGGACTCCAGGGTGTGGCTCAAGTGACGCATCCGTGTTAAAATTCCCTACATCCTGGAGTTCCCTCCCTTGTCCAGTTAGGAAGCATATAAAACGCGGATCTATAATCGAAACGAAGAGATAAGACTGCATTTACATTCACTGTATGTAGCTACTCGCCACACCGGCCCGCCGCGCCATGCTGTGGTGACCCCCCGGACCCTATTTGCGCCGGTATGAATATATAGCATTTTCACTTCGAATTCGACACTTTTCAAATCAAACAGGACACTTTTCTAAGCTAGCTTTAAGACTTTTGAAACCAAAGCGAACTGTTCTAAATCAAAACGACCTCCAGGCTGGTTAAACTACAGACTCAATAAGATGGTTAGAATAATTGTTCTTTAAGGCCTATGTTATACTCCCGCGGGAGCGTCCGAGGATGGGCGGAAATCGCGCCGGGACCCCGCACCGGGCCACTCGTCGCGGCCCGCCACGCCCGCCGTTCGAGGTGCACCTTCAGTCCGCGGACGTCCCGCGGATGCTCCCGCGGGAGTATAACAGAGGCCTAAGGAAAATTGGATACAACAATCTTCGAAATTTTTTATTTCACCTGCCTAAATAAGCGTAATAATTTTATAAAATTTCTATTTTTGGGGAAAAATAACAAATTAAAATTTGTCTTGAGGCACAGCAAAATAGCATTCAAAGAGATATTAAAAGATCAGATCACGCCATGCACTCGAAAAGCTCCTCGTGATTTTTGTTAGATTGATAGTGCAATAGATGCTTACATGAAGCGTCTAAACAAGGATATTTCAGTTGTTTAGAATGTCTTTGTTGCATGCGAAAAAAGACAAAGAAGCAAAGACAAGCAAAAAACAAACAAATAAACATGTATGTTTCTTTCATGCAAACAAAAATTTTGCTATCAATGGAATAAAGAACGAATTCGCGACTTCTTGGACGAGGCCATGGCGTAATCTATTTATTAGCACTAAACTCAGTTTAATTTGGAAGGGTTTGCTTTGATTTCAAAACTCTTAGGCTAGCTTAGAAGAGTGTCCAATTTGATCTAAAAAGCGTCCGAAATCTGGTATCAAACAAGAATATCAAGTCAAGCAACAACAAAAAACAACAGAAAATTGAACAGGAAATAAACAGCTGAGCTCACAAACAGCACCATTTGAAGACTGAGCTACATGCGCTGATAGCCAGTCGTATGGTGAATTATTACTTTAAATTTTTGGACCCCTCCCAAAAGAAAGCACTATATTTTCCAAATCTCTTACAGGGATAAAAACAACTCTATGGACACCGTTAACAGATATGGATAGGATAAAAGACGGCGTCACACAACCACTTCTGGGCTTGCCATGCACTCTACTTCCACGGAATATCGTGCAGGGAACTGGAATGTGTATTTGGCCTATGCAATGACTTGCGGTGATCTGCCGATGAAGCAGTCAGTGGCTAACCCTTCCCAGACAAGTGTGGCACGAATTCAAGAACGCGGAAGGATGGAAACCTCGGCAGGGTTTGGTGGCAAATACTAACCAAAAATCTTGAATCATACGGCACGTGATCATCCGACATACCACTTCCCTTACTGGCCAAATAATCCTTCAAACTGCTTCCACAACATTCCTTAGAAGTGGCACATGGCGCATCCCGCAAAGGGATTGATCAGCTTCCACCATTATCCTTTTCAATCCAACACCAACACCTGACCACCTTAAAATTCTCAAAAACCTACATGTACAGAAGGAACACAGCGCGTGGTGGAAGATTCGTAAGAGGTGCCTCGGCAAACAGCGACTGGAATGGAGCCCAGCAGGAGCGTAATTGAGCAGTCGGCAACGCTTTTATACAGCCATGAACCAGCTCGAGCAGTGGTGCCTCTGTGGGAAACGCGGTCTGAAACAGCGCCCAATATGCAGTACTCAGAGGCCTCAGGAAAAATCCGCATACAATTGAGGGGGTCACGAACCTTTTCACCGGCTCCAATCTTCACCGCCTTCACTCCAACTTCCTTCAACGTCTCGCTGACGGCAGCCACCAGCTCTTCAAACGATATCACCTTCAGACTCAGCAGTAGGTTCGCTATGTCGTGTTGAGCAGGAGTGTACTGGAAGTTCGGCTGGAAACGCTAATACTCAAACGAGTGCTCAGAAGACGGGAACCGCCATCACAAACCTGGTCCGGGTCGGCTTTTCTCTGCGCCGCCGCGCCAAAGCCAGATCGAGTTAACCAAACGAGTGACAGCGCCGTCAGAAAAGCCTGCTGGTGATGTTGAGCGATAGGCGACAACAGATCGAGCACTAGTCTTCGAAGTTGCTATAATGCGTAGTTCAATCAAAATTCAGGCACTCTTTTGAAAACTGACGAACCTGTGGCGATCCTAACGGCAGCTGAGGCGACTCCTTCCTCCTCACAACCGTCCACAGGTCGCAGATCGTGGCGAGCGCGTGTGGAAGCGACGTAAGCATGTCGTTACGAGCTTGTCTCAGAGCAATGCTACCCCGAGATCCATCGATTTTCGAGAGGTTAACGCCACCAGTCTGAACAAAAAGCACTTCGGGAGATCCAGACAAAGCGGGTGTACCGCATTAAATTCCGATTTAGCGTAGAAGTAGGGTGAGTGAGGAATCTCAAACTATTAATGCCGACGCTGAACCTTTAAATCCGAACAAAGCCTGTTTTTATCTCTGCTTCTTCACCGCGGGCAAGCGCCACCAATCAAGCCAACCACGGCATTGACCAAACGCATGCCAGCCAATCAGAGGACTGACCTCCACTCTGAGTGAGATGCCTATTAAATGAGGGCTGGTTGATCTGGTGATCCTGATCTATCTCGTCGAATTCGTCACAATAGGACTCCTCTGCGCTGGTTCGGCCTGGTTCCCGAAAGTTGTAATGAATCATGCCCGCCGCAGAACACCACGCTATTACCACCGTCTTTTCCTTATGGGAGTTCGGCTTTGGTAAATACCTGTGGGGCTTCGTCGACATAAACCCAGATCGTCTTCGGCTATCGTACAGGACCCATTTTTCATCACGTGTGACGACTAGATCGAAGAAAGGGTCGTTGTGATTATGGAGAAGCAAAGAGGAACAAATATGGAAACGCGACTATTTCTGGCGATCACTCAAGTCGAGGGCACCCACTTTTCGAGCTTTTTCACCTTTCCAAAGCGTTTCAAACCATCTGTAACAGCGGTTTTACTGACTCCTGAACCTTTCGCAATCTCACAGACTGCTTGCGATAGATTAGCTCCCACTTCCGGGTGCAATTTTTAGGTTGAAATCTCCAAAACGATATTCTCAAACCACCGTTGCACGATCCTTTCTCCGACACTATTCGGCCCCCACACATGGTTGATTTGTCCGGCTGTTTCGATGGTGGACTGGCCCAGTTTGAACGAACAACGAACGAAAAGCGGTTGCATATAACCGCCAAAACTTTCCGACCAACCTAATACAATTCATCGCTTACCAGGAGACTTGACTTGACTTTGCCCTCTGCCTGCACGCGGAGGGCGAGCTCAAGTTGACTGAAAATAATGATCATGGGACTACGCCGCTCCTCTACCGACTGCGCCATCACCACTCGCTCGTCATCGCTGTTTCCAGCCAACTTGAGCCCGCCCTTCGCGCGCAGGGAGACGGTTAACGCCGCTAACGATCCAGCTTCCGTCGCTCTAATTCTGCGCAGAGTTGTATTGGGGTCGAAATATTTTCATTTTGTTATTTCCCAGAGAGAGGCGATTCTGCCCCTATACAACACTTGGGCCGTTCCGACCTACCGTTGAGATCGTCTCCTGGTTAGACCAGTATTCTTCCAATGCAATGAGGTTTTCTAAAGGGGATTCGCGATGCCCTGGGACTTACCGACGCAGAGTCGCTGAAGCTGAACACCTTGACGAGATTGGAGAACAGCTCGGTAGCGCCTCTTGTGCCAGGAATCACAGCCATCGCCTTAAGTAACGTGTTTTATTTTCGAAAACAAGATGGCAACCTAAAGTACTGACTGACCTGCCCAACCATACTGCCAGCAGTGCTAACTGGGGGTGCAGGTCCGGGTGACGATGACGTCTGGATCGTCGATCCCACAGCGTGATTGTCGATGACGCAGAAGTGCACCAACGTCGTCATCGTCTCCAGAGTCTAGAACGGATACCCCAACTCAAAGATCCTCTTGAAATCGTTGTGGAACTGGGATTCTGAAGACAAACCATCGTTATAAAGCAGGCTGTGTACTTGGAATCGCTGCCGTCCTTCACTGGTGAGGAGACGCTGTCTGTGTCCTTCGAATTCGGGTAACATACCGCTATGGCCGTCTCGATGTTCTTACACAGTTGCTCAACCACCCGCACCATCACTGTTGCAAGAGACCTATAAAGAGCACAGATTGTTGTAATTGTTACCTAGGTAGCATCCACTGCAGGCTTGAACAAAATTAATTAATTGGGTCATCTGTAACCTTTCAAAATCAGCAACAATAGCCCACCTCTCCATCCATGGCAGAATTTGGATGACAAATTGGAACCACATCTCATGCCGCTCCGGCCGCTTCTTCAGCGCGTTAAGGACGATCAGAAGGAAGGCTCGCAGTTCGACCAGTGATGGGCTGGGCTCTCGAAGGGTGCCTCGATGAGCCGGCGTGTTGTAGATCTGCTGCGCGACGGCTAGCCGATTCATCATCACCCCGGAGGTGTTCTGGGAGGACGAATACTATCAGACAGACGGACTTCAGGAGCAAACGGCGACTAGTAGGTATTACCATATCTCCGAAAGTTGCGTAGCCATTCTTAATGTCGCTTTCAAGACGAATCGCTTGCGCTGTGACGCTTAGCAGAGACCGATTATAGGCCGACAATAGTCCAGCCAGCTGCCTGCCCGCTGGAGATGAACTGCCCTCATTGAACTCGAAGATCGACACGGACAGTGGCATTCTGTAGAGAGTCCAAAATCAATCAACGAAAGACATACTCGCAATAGCGAACACTTACGTTTGCCCCGGCTCAGCACTCGTTCTCGGATCGTGGACAGCGGTAAGAAGTAGATGTAGCAAGCATTTCTGCAGCTTAGATCTCGACAGAACCGACTGCACAAACATCACAAACGGACGCGACTGCTGCTCGCAGATCATTCCGCACAGCTCTCCCAGTAGCTCCGTTAGGAAGTCGAGAGCAGCGATCTGAAACAGCTTTCAAGATAGCAATCAGGCAGATATGGCGATTTGTAGAAGTCACTGGGAGAGGACAACTTCGCCTTCTTACCTTGCACTTCCAGGCCATCACCAGGTCAGCCTGAGTGACTGGACAGATTGGAGAATTCAGGAAGAACGACCGCAAGAAATGCAGAGATATCTGTAAGATCAATCTGATCAATTCTAACACATCATCTAGAAAGAATGGGAACTTTTCGGATATGAGTAAAACACTATGCATTCCATCGTTGCAAAACGTCTTGGAAAATTTACACTACCAGAAAGCAAGTAAATAAAGGATAAAGGATAAAGGACGGCATTATTCAATCCTCTTTGGGATGCGCCACGCATTCTACTCCTACGGGATGTCGTGAAGGCGATTTGAATGCGTATTTGGCCATACAATGACTTGCGGTAGCCAGCCGATGTACAAGTCAGTGCTTTATCCTTCCCAGACAAGTCTGGTACCAATTCACCGATCCCGGAGGGATGGAAGGCTTGGTTGGCCTGGGCGGGAAATCCGAACCAGGAACCTGGTATCGGGTGCAGGCGACAGCCGGCGCCTCCTCCGACTGCGTTCCACGTGCCCAAGCAAGTAAATATTGCGACACAATGGACAAGCGCGAAGCGCGACCTTAGCATAAAGCTCATCGTAGGCTTTTTTCGATTCTTTTTTTCTTTTCTCCCTTTTTTGGCTTTCCTACCCTTCAAATGCGCTGCATAATATCAACGGAGGGATAAGTAACAGTGATAAAAACCGAGAGACCTGTACAAAGCTAACTTATACTTTTTACAACGAATTTTTACTGACAACGTTTCGGTCCTTAAGTTCCTCTTCAGGTTTCGAATATCTATGACCTTATATAAAGTAGAGCATTACAGATCCACCGAGAGAAAGGAGGTCAAGAAGCTACAGTGGTGCGATTTGGCCTATTTGCGCTTCACGCTTGAAACATCGTCAAAAATTTCGCAGTTTCGAGCTTCACCCTTCAGAAGAAGAAAAAAGTGACAATTCTACCCACAAAAACCTAGAGAACGAAAAAGTGAACCAGGGTTTCGATGTGAACCTAAAAAAATGAAAGTCGATAAGTAAAAAGGTAGATTCTAGGTAAAAAAGTAGAGGCCTCTTGATCGAAAAAGTCTCAGGAATGATCGTGATCAAGAGCTCATGGATTATCCCATGAGCCCTTGATCCGACCACCTAAACGTGGCGCATTGGCATATTTCATTATCAGCTACAGAACCAAAGATACTTACAACGGACCATGGATATCAAAAACAAAAAAATGTCAGCTGTGGCATGATCACGACCTAATTAGATTCTTACAAAAAAATTGAGACGTTTTTTAGCCCAAAAATTCTCTCTTGACGGGAAACAACAATCTTAGGCCTATTCTGAAACCATAGTCATAGCCAAACGTTTGGTAGAACAATTTTTATAACAGTCGCAGCTCAAAACAAAAGGTTCGTCAGGCGCAAGGAATTGTGCAGACGTGCAGACCTCCACCGTAAAACTCCAAATCGTAAATGACGCTATTGGTTAAACAAACGTTGTATTAGACTCGTTTATACTTTCGATGACGAGCGATGCGATGGCATGTACAGGGTGGTGCATAAGTGCTGAGACAACTTTAAATTGGCCAAAAACAACATTTTCGAGATAAACAATTGTTCTTTCTAACACTATTTATTACAAGGCAGCAAGACTACGAAGCTACAATAAGTTTTAAAAATTTCCTCTATTGACAGAAATGCAAGCACGAAGACGACGTCCGACCGAATGAAGTTCTCGAGAAAGTTTTGTTGCCGGATGAATGAATGGATGAAGTCAAACCTCAATAACCGCCAGATGATTCTTCAACAAAACTGTACACCCTCCCATGCTGCGAAAACGACATTTTCTTCTGCGGTGCACATTTTCCAAGGTACTGAGGCAAGGAACCCTGGCGATCGAATTCGCAGGACCTGCCCATCTGCACTTTTCTGTTTGGAAATACTTGGAGTCCAAGATTCCTGCAAGATTTCGCCAAAGCGTTGACTTTCTCAAAGACTCCCTTCAAAAAGTCTTGAACATCGAAGATCGACATGAACAACCTCGGTAAACCTGCACTTCGGCCGAACGCCTGCTTCGTGCTTGCATTTCAGATAATGGAGGTCATTTCAAGAATCTACAGTAGTTTCGTTAGCTTGTTGACTTCAATAAGAAACAGCGTTACAGGAAGAACTGCTTGCTTTGAAAATGTGTTTTTTGACCGTTTTCAATTTGTATCAATACTTAAGCGCCACCCCGTAGAGTGGCCAAATCCATCGATACCATTGCTCGATTAATTTGGCCGCTACAAATGGCATCGTGATGCCGTGCATTGGAGTATAAACGGGGCCCTATGCTGGATAAATGTATGGCACTTCTTTAAGCAGTGATCAACCACAATCCGTCAGAGTCTTCGTTTTCCTCTTCCTTAAAGCGAGCTAACAAAGTGCAGGCAACTGAAGGGACGAGTTATAAAAACATTCGCATAATATACAACCCTTAGAACAACAAGAAATGATAACGATGATAGAACGAACCGTAATCAAGAGCTCCAGCAGCGTTAGATGCCGATGCTTGGACGGATCCTCGTCACCGGTAACACCCCAGAAGTGCTGACCAAGGATCGCACGGACGTGCTTGGCCATTAGGTCGACCAGCGAGACTGTCAGTGCTGATGTACCGCCAGCACTACTGTCGCCGTTTTGGGTGGCAGTTCCCGAGGACACCAGGCAGCTGGAACTGATCGAATGACTACTCGATCCAGGGATGCGTAACGGTGTGAAAGCAGCTCACCTCAATAGCATACGGTTCGACACCGGGGAGCCCCTGGGACACAGCAGAGCGGTGAGTATTCGAAACGCCGTCTCGGCTCTGCCCAGGTCTACCACTCGTCCGCTCTCGCCGTAGAGAAGCATATGCACATGCAGCTCGTGGAACAGGCTCACACCATCAGACGCACCCTCCATCGACGGTCGTAACAGTTCGGTGGTGTCGAATGTTCTAAAGAGGATAGAACTGAGCGTGATGTTCAGAAAAAATTGTTCAACTATCATTAAGAAACCGCGACAACATACTTGAGCTCCTTCTCTGTCATGCTGAATATACTCTCTTGAAGCGAGTCTTGTCGACGATGTCCTTTCTTGAATCTGCTGAAGAAAATGATCAGGAAATTTCTCGCAAATACTGCCATCACAACAGAAGTCCATTTTCTATACCATTTTTGCGTCAAATTGCACGCGTTTCAAATCAAATTGGATATTCTTCTGAGCATGCTTAACGCTCTCCAAATCGAGCAGGACATCTTCCAAACCAAAAGCGAGCTTTTTCCATATCAAAAGACTCTACAATACTTAGAATAATTTTTGTTCAGGGAAAATTAGGTATTGCTCTCCCTGAAATGTTTTAATTAACATGCGGCAATAAGTAAACACTGTCACACTGTTTCAAAATTTACAAAGAAGATTTTAAGCGAAAATAATAAGTCAAATTTTGTTTAAAAGCACACAAAAGCTGCAATTATTTAGTGCACTAAAACAAGATAGCGCGCCATACACTCAACAGGATCGTTGCTATTGAATTATTTGACTGATTATGAAAATGGTGCCTACATGAAGCAGGGATGTGAGGGTGGGTTATTCAGCTGTTCTCGTTGTATCATTTACACACGTGTTACCCTAAGCAAACAGAATTCTTGCTATCATTCAAATAAGGAATGCAACGAGTTATTCGAATACATGGCGCGATCTTTTCCTTTAATACACTAAATGATTGCTGCCCTTGTATGCTTTAAAGCAAAATTTGATTCATTATTTTTTCCTTAAAAGTTTTTTATACAATTTTAAACGTTTATTTATTTATTTATTTATTCAAAGACGTGTCATACAATGCACGTGGATTAACATAAGGGAAAGGAAATCAAACGAAACCAGGTCATATCAAATCAAGACTCAAGAAATTATCATCAGATAAAATACAACGCCAAATTAGCTTAAAAGGAGAAATCTACGAGCAATAAATGACTTGAGAGCCGGGAGTGACATCTGTGTGACATTTTCGGATTCACCAAGCAAGCAGTTGAGCTTTCCGAGATTCCTCTAGGTGAGAAAGCTTGACCTAGCCTGCGTCCTTGCAACAGAGACATAAATTCTAAGTTTCCCTCTTCTATTTCTAGATAGCGGAGACTTGAAGAATGGCAGTGGGTCAACTGCAACGGTTTTAGTCAGAATTTTTAACAACATGAGCAAATCGGCCTTTTTTCTTCGTTGTTCACTTATTGAGTCAGGTGAATTTTAAAATCGGTAAAGTCACACTGAATAGTTCCATCTTCTCTCTTCTTGAAATCTCGGCATGGTTAGTTATTGTTTTCTTGTTAATACAGTGCCAACATGAGGTTTTTAAGCTGGATCGTTATACGGCCTAATCTTTCGACGGAGTCGTCGCCTTCATAGGTGTATAGACCCACCACTACCAGAGTGCGATAGTTCACTATCAAAAGACCAGTAAGAGTAAGAGCGAGTACGAGCGTGAGAACAATTTTGCTTTAAAGCATACAGAGGCTGCAATCATTTAGAGTATTAAAGGAAAAGATCGCGCCATGTACTCGACTAACTCGTCGCACTCTTTATTTGATTGATGGCAAAAATTCTGCTTTTTAGGGTAACACACGTGTAGATGGTACAACGAGAACAGTTATAAAAACACACCCACATTCCTGGTTCATGTAGGCGGCATTTTCATAATCAGTCAAATAATTCAATAGCAACGATCCTGTCGAGTGCATGGCGCGACATCTTGTTTAACAGTATAACAAGAAATGTCATAGTGAATTTTCCTTGAACAAAAGTTTATTCGGATGTTCCCGAAGTCTTTACTTTAATGTGGAAAAAGAATGAATTAAAATTTATCTCAAAGCGCAGAAAGTCTGCAGTTATGTAATGTATTCAAAAAGGATATCGCACGCTGCAAATCCCTAGTCCGCCGCGACTTTGACTTGACTGACAGCAAAAATTCTGTCTGCGTGGAGTAAGATAGATGGAAATAGTACAACAAAATTTGTAGTAAAAAAATACATAACCTCGCAACGGTTTTTTTAAAGTAGGCAGCATTTACACTATCAATCAATGGAAATCGCATTAATCTAGTCGAGTGAATGCTGTCCTTCTATGCCTTAATACCGACTTTAGTTCCATGAAAAATAAAAATTTTATAAATTTTCACGTTCAGTCACTAGGATAGGTGAATTAGAACGTTTCGAAGAAAGCAAAACTAAATTTTCCTTGAACAAAAAATTCTTGCAGCCGCGTTGGAGAGTCTCGAGTTTAATCTGGTTGAAAAACTTTTTGATTTGAAAGATGTTCAATTTGATTTCAAAAGCGTCCAGTTTGACGTGGAAATGATAAAGGCAATATTTTATGGTTGTCCTAAAAAAAACAAATGAATGCAAGCGCTACTCTTTCCAGCAATGAGCAAGACCTTTTGCCCCCCCCCCCCTCCAGATATCACAACACCAACAACCTCATGTAGAGGAGTAAGCTCTGCTAAATCAAGCGCTTCTTACCTGGCTACGTCGCTAACTAGAGGAGCCGACCGCTCGCCACTCTCTTGCCGAAGTCGCGACGTCAACGCAGACGCTGAAGATGACGGTTCTGCCTCTGATTCGTCGTCGTTTCTGCAAGGACTCAACGCTGTTGGCAAACAGCAGATGCCATAACAATATCTAGAACATCTGCTCAGCCACGTCCCACCTGAAGACCACAACTCCTCCTTCTGGAGGAGCACTCGCCAAAGCAGCTTCTAGCCGCTGTCGATTGTCCAATTCACTGTATTCCTCTTCAGCGACACAATCAATGATGTACTGAAGTGTCTCCACAACACCTACATCCACACCTTCCATGGAGATCGACAGCGTATCGAGGGAGTCCTTAAAAATACTGTCTGAACAAGCGATTTCCTACTTATTGGAGTGTTCAAGCCAACCGTGTCTTCATCGAAATTCGGTATATCACCACCGGGTGCAACACATGTAGAAACACCGGCTTGCTCAGTCTCGGAGGAGTCGGCTTCAGATGATAACAGCAGACGGTTGCGGAGATCATTCTGCCACGCTCTAGAGAAGGAAAAACGTAGTATACTAGAATGAACGTAAACCATACAAGGTTGTGGCTGCAATTTCTCACCCCTTCGAGAACGCTGGCCATCACAAAGTCAGTATGTCTTTCATTGTTTGGGATGCGCCACGCATTCTACTTCTACTGGATGTCTTGGAGGTGGTTTGAATGTGTATTTGGCCATACAATGACCTGCGGTGGCCAGCTGATGAACAAATCAGCGCTCTATCCATCCCAGACAAGTCTGGTACCAATTCACCGACACCGGAGGGATGGAAGACTTGGATGGTCTCGACGGGAAAACCGAACTAGGAATCTTCAATCTGGTGCAGGCGACAGCCAACACTTCCTCCGACTACGCTACCAAGCACTGGGGATCAATCCTCTCCAGTGTTGATTTACCTTCAACAGTTATTAGCCCATGCCCCGAAAAAGCAGTTGTTTTAGGAGCAACATGAAACTAGTCACTTTTTGCACTGCTAAAAGCGTTATGCAAATGAAATTTCAAGCCAAGTCCACACGAGGGCTAGCTTCCAGAGGAAGCTACAAACCTTTTACTCTAAAAAGGGTACAAATTAATCCCTTCTCCTCTTCAACAGACATGATATTATTTGTAGCATCACATTCGAATTATTGACTAACCCGTTAGCAAAACAAATGATTTTGTTTGCACCTTATGGTGTCATTTCTCGTGACCCTGGCCCGTATTCACTAACAGAAACCGGAAAACAGCACGTATCAGTGCCGGTGTTCCGAAGAGCGACGCGAATGATATTATTCCCACTCTCATCTTCACTCGCTCTATAAATAGCCGGAACGTAAACAAATTGCTGTGCCACAAACTTGCATTCCCTATAATACAAGGACAACCTAATTAACCTGCCTTACAGGGCATCTGACAAGGAGCACAGGAAAGAACTTCGTTTTTGCTGCGGGCCACTGGGTGGTCCGAAAATAGCGAAAAAATGTAGCCTTGTAAACTCGTTTCGAGCCTCAGAAGGCTTGAGAGGAGTGCTAAGGTCATTCTGGCCCACATTTTGGGTTAAAAGTGGAAAGCTTCACGAATTAGGTTTAAAGTGAGCGCGGCAAAATGACAAAGAATAATAGCATACGGGAGGACACGTACCCCGACTTCCCGTCCATGAGTTAGGCCTATGGTATACTCCCGCGTCGCTCCAGCGATGGGCGCGGGGCAACTGTCAACGGCGCGCCTTCGCTGCAGCGGCGGACGGCGCAGTGGGGCGCGGGTGTCAGTTGACGCACCATCGCTCCCGCGATGCGTCGCAGAGGGGTGTTATACTTCCGCGTCGCGGGAGTGAAACATACTCCCATGCGACGGGCTGCGATGGTCGCGGAGGGAGAGCGCTTGTCATGCCCTATTCTATGCACTTCCACTCACTTATTTCGACACTTCCTTGGTTCGTGACCATATCACAGCAATTTCAACACCGTCTGGTGATGTTGGGTGGTCATGTGATGTCTCTGTTGTTCTTCCCGTAGAGATTTCGTCGTGGCTAGAGTCATTTTGGGTTTTTTCGACGGCTTGAACGGCTGCTTTTCGGATGAAATGTTTTTCTAGGCCGTTTTCCCCCTCTTTTGTGCCGATTCTCGCATTTTTTTCGCCTGTGAACCTCCTCGACGGCACAGAAATCCACATTTCTGTGCCGGACAAGTCACAGGGAGGTTCTGCTGACATGTCCGGCACAAAAATGTGCCAAATGAACGGCTGCTGATGAGGGTTACGGAATCCATAGACATAAGGGACTATATGAAAAGGGGTAGTACACACCGTTTTACACGGCACGAGACATCTTCTTAATATGGCTTTGAAAACAGTGACATAGTCTCCTCCACTCATACCGTACCGCTTCTAAAAAGCAGACATATAAGACATAACATTCGACTCGTGCCTGTGGATAGCATGAGGAACAAAAGAAATGCATGAGTTGACACAGGCATGACGGAAACCCCCCTTATAAAACACCACTTTTGAAAAATTGGGCCACAGCTGGGACGTTTCCGTGCTGGACACGTCACGAGAAGCCTCTCGTGTCGTGTCGAGCACAGAAACGTGGTTTCCCGTGCCTGTGGATTGCATGAGGAACAAAAGAAATGCATGAGTCGACACAGGCATGATGGAAACCTTCTTGTAAAACACGACATCCACGAAATACCATTGAAAGCAACAACCCTACGACGGCATACGGATCAGAAGGTGATAAAACGGGAAAAAACGCGAAATCACGAACGAAAAGGCTGAAAAAACAAGGAATCCGGGAAAAAATGCACTGAATCAGCTGATTCGCTAAAATTCTGCAAAAGTCTCCGTCAGCAGAACTGCGTGAACTATGTCAGCCTCAGCGACGGCGACGGCTCGCGACGCGCATCGCGAGCCATCGCGTCGCTGTGCACTCCCGCGTCTCGGCAGCGGACGGGAGTATACCATAGGCCTTACAAGGCGACAAATTTTTGCCATGTCTGGATCACCCATGGCGCGCAGTACAAACGAACTCCAGCCAAATGTTCCTTCTCAGACAAATTTTGGTTAGTAACCGACCATCAGCTGGTTTGAAACCCGTTGGTTAGTAACTGACCATGAAAGAGTTTGGAACCTAGTAGCGAAAGGCGGCCACGCCCCTCGCAGCGCAATAGCAACGCGTGTTGCGGGAGGGGGGAGCTGGCCTCCTTTCGTGCTCTGTTCCAATCCCTTTCACGGTCGGTTACTAACCAACCGGTTTCAAATCAGTCATGGTCGGTTACTAACCAAGATTTGTCTGAGTTGTTAGATGCCCTTACACAAAGGTACTGTTGGTAATCGCTGGGGTAAGTTCACAGACGTCCCATGCAAACTCTGATTCGTGACTACGAACGATGAACCGCTAACATATCCACTGATCCACTGATCCACTCTCCCGCTTTAAGTCAATGTAAAAGCAAAATACGTTACTAAAACTTACTACTCACTGATACCCCATGGAAGTACAATGCGTGGCGCAAAATGAGGAGTAATCCACACCAATCATTCCTGTCTCTGTGCATACATATTCAAAACGTACCCATCCGTCACATGACCATCGAAGTGATACAGCCGCTGTTTCCCATCAGACGTTACCAGCGTCACTATAGACACATCGGACGGCATGGAGGAAAACTGCTCTTTGGTCAACCTAAACAAATCTGAAGCTGAACACCTCTCGCCGAGTGTGAATTTACAACCACAATGGGCCCACCTCGCTTCTTGCCACACATACTGAATGGAAATTCGAGCTGTCACGGGGTTCATTAACATGGTCGCAAGCATCTGAAAAATAGAGGGTCATGCTCGTGAGCAGGCAGCGACTATACCTCTAGCAAAGCATGCCTGGACGATTCTCGGCAGATCGTTATGCTTCGCACAATCAATGAACCACGCAGCAGCAGCGCTCTTTAGTTCAGTACGCGCTCTCGAAACCGACTCGTCGGCTAGTACTCCCAACAGCAACATAACTGCCCTGAATTCCAAACGTTTCAACAACTGCGGTGTTACTGGGTTATTCGGAGGTTTCAATCATATACCGGTTGAATGGCTTGGTACACAGTGGAGGTTGGTCGTCGCCTGTTCGAGTCAGCATCCACATACGGTGAAACGTCTGCGCAGCCTCCGAACTGATCATCTGGAAAGGGTAAAGGTTATAGTAGAAGGAATTGGGACTTCTTAGATTATCGCTCTAGCAAACGGAAGGTTTACGCTTCACGTAAAGTCGCCCTGGATTCTATGCGAATCGACTAACATTAGTGAACAATCAACTTTCATACACTGCACGACAGTTCAGGATTTTCTCCACGAGATATGAAGGGGCTTAGCTGCCTTCGTACCCCATCATGGGTTTCCTTCCTTACTTTGGAGTTCTGAGGAGGCTCTTATTTTCATTGTTTTATTTCTCTTACATTTGTACATATAAGGGTAAGAATGAAGACAACACAAGATAAGACTTTAGAGTTGTTTTACTTTAATTATCAGGGAGGCCGCAGCCAACTCGATTATCAGAAGAAACTATGGGTTAGTAACAAGAATGAAGAGTATCAGTTTCATGAACGTAAGCCTTTCCATATAATTTAGCTAATGATTCTGTCCGCGCGTGTGTCCGTCCATACGTCCGCGCGAAATTAATGGTCTCCGGAGGGCCTTCATAACCCGTAGGAGGGATCATGCTACCAACTGATATTGTTGATTTTCGTTGTGCAAGGCGAAAATGCAAAATTTATCAGCATGTTCTATACACCGGTTAATATCGATCGATGGCGCCAAATTTGCATCCTTGACTGTAGGAGACCAGCACCACCCAAACACGATTGCCGTTCGATATGTTTGTGAAAAATATTGATGAAACAATCAATCTCGATCGAACTGAAGGGGAACTCCTGCCAGTAACCACATATGGTTGTTGACTTCTAACAAAAGCTTTTTGACCAGTTCTCTGAACTCATGATATCCTTCCTACGCTAATAATAGATACCTCATGACCTAGAAAACCTATTCAAAATGCAACACCCGAAGCAAATACACCCTTTGCGGCTATAGATATCAACTGCTCTGTAAACCCACCATGGTTTTAACCTTCAAAAGAAAATGAGAAGAGCGAAACTACAACAACAACAAAATGACTTGTAATCAAAATTACCGCATCGCTACTGGTCAGCGCAGACACTATGATATTCTCCATGTCACTACTGGGTTCGTTCGGTCTTCTGGAGTGCAACAAAGCCATCAGTCGAGACAAGCGTTCATGTTCTTGTGCGCATGACGACAATCCGACACCTCGCCATATAGCATGTCCACATCTCTAAAAACGAGGATTGTAATTATAACAGCCCCAAAAATTCCATCAAAACACCTTCAAACTCGCCTCAAAAACTCGTTCTTGTTCCAGCCTATTCAACTGAGCTGTGTACAATAGCGGCTTTAACAGCACTGTCGTCGGTTGTTGTTCTTCATTCCTGCAGTCATTAGTGAATATCATGGTCACTCGGTTACTTAACTGGACTGAACTAATCCCAAGGCTTTAAAAGAGTTTTGCCCACTTGTTAGTAACCGTTGTCGGTCCGTCCATCATTCTCCCACTCACGGCATCATGTTGAGCGAGTACCGACGAGCACTTCAGGTAGATAGAAAGAATAAGATCGAAAGCAGTAGCTCTGGCAGCCAAGTCGGATGCGTCAACCAGCTGAAGGGATAAAGGCCATGCGAAGAATATCGCAATGCTCAAGAGACCCAAGAGATCCTCATACCTGTGACGATACAGACATTTGATGCACCCAAGACTCTGCATCGACAACCTAAAGTATATACGGCATAGATAATACACGAGGTGGCCAGAAGTCAAAAACTCCGTGCCTTCAGAAGCTCTTCAAGCCAACAAGGCAGCGTCGGATTTGAATGGTGTTCAACAGTGACGCAGTACAAAGGATAGTCCACAAACTGCGACGTGAGACCGCAGACAGCCTTCAGTAACGGAAGTCGGTTGCTGGATCGGAGCGTGCAGTATATTCGCGACACAGACGACAGAAGCATAAGGCATTCCTCCACACATAGCTCCACAAGGGCTTGATCTGAAATAGGACACTTCAAGAGCTATTTCGAAGCATTATGGCGCAACGAGCAGTAAGTGTTGATCCTCTAGAATATACTTATTGCAAAATATGGCAACTGAAGCATGGACGCGAAAACAACAGCCAACTAGATCTTATTCTTCTTTAAAATTTTAGAAAATGAAAACTACGAAAGCGATAAAGGTTCCAATAGATCCCCTCTATATGGTCTGATTCAGCAAAACCAGCTAATTTTAACTACGTGATGTGCATATTACAGTCCTTACAGCTCAAGAAAGCGCAAATTCTTTCAAATAATCTTAGACATTCAAACTTTGCTGCAGAAGCTAAAGCCTTGGCAAAGCCAGGCGCAAAAAAGTCCACCCTTCAGTTGCAAAATAAAAATCGTGGTTACTCTATCAACCAATAAAAGGTCGCGAAATACTGGACAAATGTGTGCCGCGATCTCAGTGCAGCTGACAAACTGCAAGAGTTATGGACTTTACTGTACTTTAACGACTATAGAGCTCGAGCACAGGTCGAGAAAAATTTCATCCGCATCTCGCCCAGAGGAGGATAATTGGGCGCTTGATCACGAATCAAATAATTGCTCTAGAAATATCGGAGGAATGTGATAGGTTACGCTTAGGTATGGGCAAGGGTGGCCGAGTTAAGATTCTATTTCGCCCAAACCTTGCCTATGGGCTTATTCCTGGTGTTCATCACGAATACGTGGTCCCTTTTTAAAATTTCTACAGACAACGGCAGGCAGGTACCGGGCACATGTAGCACAGTCGGAGGATGTGCCGGCAATCGCGTGCATCTGATACCACGCTCCTGGTTCGGATTTTTCGCCCAGGCCAACCAAGCGTTTTATATCTTCGGGGTTGGTAAATTGGAACCACGCTTGTCTGGGAAGGATAAAGCGCTGACTTGTTCATCGGTTGGTTACCGCAAGTCACTGCGTAGTAAAATACTCGTTCAAATCGCCTCCACGACATCCCGTAGAAGTATAAAGCGTGGCGCATCCCAAAAGCGATTGAATGACGCAGTCCTTTCTCCTTTTTATAACGGCACGTCAAGGTAGGCACTGGGGTAGTTTGCGGTCTTTAAAGTCGTATATGCCTTATCTAGAGGGTCATTCCTTGTCCCGCCAACCTCACTGACCCATACCGACCGTAGCCTACCGTAACTTGTCGAAATTTGAGAAAGGAATTTTAGATTCGTGATCAGATCAACACCCCGAACAATCACAATAGGAGATTTTCAGGCGAAAAAAAATCGACTTCTCATCCGTGAACTGGAGAAGGCATAATGATACTGAGTTTTACAGCCACTTACACAGTGTCAACATTTTTCGTTGGAAATCATGACGGTAAGCGGCGATTAATACCTACCCTATCAACACATAGTAGGACTTGGTACACCTAGTATAACGTATACAAATGCAGACGGTAGACTTATGGAAGACAGTAACCAACCTTCGGCAATCATTCCAGTGACCGCCGCGTTCACTGCATGTTTCCTCGGGCTAGTGGCAGGCGAAGCATCCGACAGCTCCTCATTATGGGCTAAACTTCAGAAAGCTCTTGTTTTCCTAGGGAAAACACTCTGATACATAAATACAAGAATGTAGTCAACAAAGGAAGAACAGCAACTTTTTTCTAAGTACTCCATCGCCCCCCCCCCCTTTATACCACTTTTACCACGCAGTCAACCAGGCAGACGAACGGATGTATCCTGGAGCCAGATTCATCAACCGCCTACTGGCCGTAACGGTGAAAAGTACCGCCAAACCTGATGCTGATGAATGTCATATCAGGGCGTTCTGCGGTACTTTTCACAGTTACCTGCCGGTAAGCAGTCGATGAATGTAAACCCTGGTCGGGAGGTGCAACCTTGAAGCAGCAACTGAATCTCCTCTTAAGCCGCACCATTACCTCCCCTGAACTTCCCAAGAGCCCTTACATGGCGAACCAGCAACTGGAATTCTGACAAGCACATGGTGTAGCATACTGAGCTGAAACATCTTAAACTCCCTCTCAATTGGATAGGTCCGTAGTAATTCGCCTTTAATCGATGAATAACACATTGTAAAACGAAAAGACTTATAGCTCCTTGAGGGTGATAATTTGTTCTCATCTATAGACTTTACTACATAAAGCAGTCCTTAACGTAATTCAAGAGATAGATGCCAAATTAACAGCGTGATCGGCAACTCAATATGGTCCAACATTTCCCCAAATCCCAAATTATATTACGATCTTTCTGCTCTTAAACGCGATCACGGTGAAACACCTCCCAAAACGAATGTCCTTTCTGGATAGTATAAATTGATCTATTAAGAGACGAACAAGGACCTACATACAAGAAAAGGAAAGAAAGCGGACATACCATCCGCCTCAACAGCTCCACTTTGAGAAATTTCGGCGAGCAACTTGGTGCAAACTTCGATCATCTACAATTAAATGCGTTGTACCTCAACATCTCATTAAAAACTCAAATACAACACCTGAAGCAAAGCAGAGTTGTTGACAAAGACCAGCAGATGATCAATGTGAAGACCACTGAGAATGCGTCGAAGCAATTTGGGCAGAAAGTGTGCACGCAGAATAGGATCTCCATCGAGATTGCACGTGTCCAAGCAAAATGTCACAACCTACAGAAAAGACAAACTCTTTATTCATCTTCATTGATAGTCAGTTAAACGTAGAAAAATGTGAAAACGAAATCATTAAAATTCAACTATTTGTTAAAAACAAACCTTAGCAAACTGAGCAATCTCCTCTGAGCAGGGATCCGTTTTGCTTACAAGTTCAGTGAACCACGTTCCCAAGAACTCGAACAGAAACCCTGTTTCCAGCGAATTCAGCAAAAGATTGAAAGTTTTCGAGATCTCGTCCAAACGGCGCTCCTAAATATTAAGATTCATGGCTGAGATGACAGACCTTCTCAAGGAATAAAACAACTCCTTCTAATTCTTTCATTTCAAATTCACAAAAGCATAGCCAATCCCCTCGACTCCCCAAGCCAATTCGAGAGGCATACAATCAGGCATTTCCGAAGCACTCAACTGGTCAGTTTTTTATGAACATGTAGATTTCAAATCTATATTCAACAGAGGCCATATACCCAATCAAATCGCCATCACGATATCCTACAGAAGTAAAATTCGTAACTATTATTAATACCCTTACATTGAACAGATCTTGGTTGCTGTTCATTTACGTTCCTCTTTTATGATCCATGAACCTTTTATTACAATCCGTGTGCTAACCTTCACAAACTGTCACTTTTCCCGTGAATAAATATACAAATAAATAAGTAAAAAGAACATGCTAATAGCTGAAAACAAAATTCTCTTCCAATCACACAAAAATGAAACTCTTAAAATCATACAAATATAGGACCATATTATATTAAAATAATTTTAATTTTTTTATTTCACTTTATACAAAATATTTTGGTGATAGAGCGCCAAACGAAAATACCCCGGATGAACGTGGTTAGCATACTGGGAATACAGTTAAAGACAATTTGCTTAATTAGAAATTGTTAAAATCTCCCCTATGTAAAGATTCGTTTAACTACCATCAACCATCCCTTCGATATCATCATGGTTTTTCTGTAACAGGTTTCAAATGGCGGCGAATATTTGAATAATTGCTCGGCGTTGGAAAAAAATACGATTCAGGTGAAGATCTTCTGCAAACCTCCGCTGTGAAAGGCTTCTCATCATCAGTTAAACAACCAGTTGTTAGATAAAGTCTAGAAATTTTATGGTCATTCAAACAATGTGTCCATCCTTAAATGTATGGCTCTCTTTATTGTTCACAGCAGGTGCTCCACCGTTATTTTCAGCCCCAAAGATAGGTTAAAGCTTGAAGTTCTTAGGAAACAAAAATTTGCTTTATTCAAACTCAAAATAAGACGAAAAATGATAAGAATTCAAAGAGTGAATAGAAACTATAGCTTGAACAGAAAATGAGTAAAACCAAAGGTTTGTTTCGCCACTCTCTTCTGACGAACTTTTGTTTGACACTCTTTTAATGGCTCTTTAGTGATGAAATGAAGAAGGAAGTACTCAGATTGGAGATTTGAATAAGGAGTTTAATGTAAAATAATATAGGGAAGTGCAATAGAAATTAGCGGCGCTAAAGAGTCCCCATCTCGCGCCGGCTGCCCACAGTAAAATGGTATTCAATTTGAAATGTGGTACCTTGGAGCTCTACATGTATGAGACAACGCTGAAGCAGTAACGAATTTCTGTCTGTAATTCTTATTAATTTAAATTTTTTTAATGCCACATAACCATTTGCCCAAATTATCTCTTTTCCTGATAATCTTGGCACTTCAACATACCCTTAAAAGGACTGAGCTACAAATGAATTTAATTCTACCAAACTGTAGAATGAAAGTGAAGTTTAAATGCCGAAATTTTCATAAATCTCACCTGATCTTTGGTCTTTTCAGCTTCCGTATCCACACACGTCAGTCGAGAATTCGATGGGCTCTTTTTCAAATCGAGCGAGAGCCGGAGGTGATTTCGATCAATGCTGGTGTCGTGGTCCTTCTGAAACAAACTACATGAAGCCGCAGTTCATAAGATGAGCTGGGATACAAAGAGGAACTTACGCTCTCCTTCTGATGGCTTCCAGCGGTTGTTAGTCGCTCGTACACGTTAGAAACGCACACCAAGAACAGTGGGAAAACCTTCTTAAGGACGGGACCGCCAATGTCGACGCGATCTTGAAGATACAGCAACAATCGACAAACTCGTACTTCGGCAAACTGCTGCTGGTCACTCTCCTGAAGATCACAAACTGTTCAATCAGACCAATCTTATGACTTCTGAAGACAAGCCAAAGATAGTGACTTTACTTACCCTCTGGCTACCCCACCCATGTACCCAAGCCGCTGTTGAGGACTGAGGGATCTCGATTATATCGAGTTTCAGATATTCCGTCAGAGCATCGACAATAAGCGGCAAGACCTTGTCAGCGAAAAACGTTGACGTAACACTTTCGTCGCCAACAGGGATGCTACTGATAGCTATGTTTCCACCTGAATAAGAGAATTTCTTAGAGAAACATGGAAGGCAATTCTTTGCGAGCGAGGAATACCTGTTGGATTCATTAGCCAGGTGTAAAGACGCCTGTTCAGAGACATATCCCTTCGCAATACGACAAAAACACATCGCATTATCAACTGAAATAAACAGATTATAGTCCGCCGGGATGTGAAGTTCTAACTATGCAATTCTAAAGCTTGTGCACACAATGGAAAGGTGTGTCAAGCGAAAAACCTTGACTGTTTTGTACAATCTTATTCTCATGCAGACCACTACTGGCCCTCATAACCAACTGATAACCCAGTTCTTGATAAACGTCATTTTTGTCCTCACTTTTACGGCTCTGTACCTGCTAAGAGCGCTTCACCAGAAATCCTAACCATTGACGTGTGTTCTTATTGATGATGTAGCGCCCTAACTCTACCTTGCTGTGAGACACCCTGTTAAGGAATTCAATGTAGTGCTATGAAAGAAATTGCTATCAAAGAGATTCAAACGTCTAGCGGACCATTTTTTCCACTCTTCCGATGTGCAGTTTGTGAAAAGGTTTTTAGAAATGAACGGCAGAAAGTTAGTTTGTCAGGAAGAAAGGATAAGGAAGAGATCAAGCATTCCCCATCTGCGGTGCACCGCGCATTCCATTTCTACTCCGTGCTGTGGAGACAAACAGAATACGTAATTGACCTATAGAATGGCTTGCGGAGATCAGAGATCGACAAGCCTATACTTTATCCTAGCCAAAAAGATGAGGTAACAATTCATCGACCTCGCAGAAAAGGAGGGATTTAATGACTCGGGTAAAACCCAAAGCAAGAACCTTGATTCGGGGTGCACGCGATAGCCGACGGCTCCTGCTACCGTGCTTCCACGCGTACACGGAATATCCAAAAACGAAGCTCCATACTTCGCTACGCATACCGGAGTTGCTCTTCGATAATGAAGTTCCTCTAGCGTTGTTCACCTCTTTTTTCACAGAGAACTCCTGCGTCGTTTTATGTGCTAGGCTCTGTGAGGTTGAGAAAAGTTTGACTTCAGCAAAGCCGTCCCGAACGTTTTAGTTTATAATGACTTCTTTTAATGCTTTGAGATGACATTCATCTTTTGTCCCGTTTCAGCAAGGAATTTTTTCTCAAGGACCCGCTTTATTCTGCAAAGATACACTTGAATATAAAAATGTAAACTTATTTCTCTACTTGGAGGTGCACTGCGCTCGAAAAATCTAAAGTATAAGTCACTTTAAAAGCGCATCACAGAGTACTGGTACAACAGATCCCTGAATTCACAGGCAAAAAGATTACTCCCTGGCAATGCAATGATCTCAAAAGACAATAATTCGTGCAATTTTTTCGGGGGGGGGGGGATGGGATCAAGTGGTGTGTTATTATATGAACCTGTACCCTGAGGCGAGTGACTGCTTCATGGTGCCAGAATGCTTTTGTAATTTCACAAGCGAGACATAGGAGACGGAAACGGCTGCCTAATTGTGGGCTATCCCCGAACAAGGAGTGCACTTTGATCTCTTAATACTAGCACGATTTACCTGTACAAAATCCTCTCTTGTTAGGTTGGTGCTGTCCAATGGAAAGGCTGCACAGAGGAAATCCAACAAATTCCGCTGAACCAATGGCGATCCAGAATCGCTGGCAGTGGCACAAAGAGCGGCAACCTATAATTCAGTCATTTTACATTACTGTACAGACGTAGTAAGCAAGCACCGCTCACCATATGATTCACGTGGTCCCCAACGATCGCAATTTGATCGTCGAGAGTTCGCGTCTTGTCGAATTTTGCGTTCACGTAGAGCATAGCCGGCAGTCGAACCGATGGGGAACCGAGAACGGCTTGCCAAAGGCATGCGAAGAACGCACGTTCTCCAACACCTTCACAGACTCGGTCGAGCACCGACAATGATCTGAATGATAGCTGATACTAATGGTAGTCGCTATAAAATGCATATTACGGTAAAAACGTCAGATGCCTAAATGAAGATGTCTAAGTCCAAATTTAAAGTGACAAAAAAAAATTAAATTGGCATTACGAAGTTTATCTTCCAAAGACATTTTTCAAACATAGATCAACTCCACTTCATCCGTAATTTCCTACCGAAACAATATATTTATATAAGACCCTATCTCAACCCATTGCATGCATCATCGACTCCAATTTAAAACTGCCCGACTTCGATCAATAAAAACGTTCGACAAACAAACTTTGCCCTGTCGTTGAGCAACAGCTGCGGAAGTAAATTTTGAAGTAAAAGCTATCGATTAATTATCGAACATTAAGCAGATCATGCCAGCAAGTTACTCATAAAGGATAGATAGGTACAAAGCATATACCAGTAAAAATTGCGTACAGCATATTCTTATCGAATTAATAGCGAAATCATTTCGAGCATCAAAGGCGATGGGGTCTCGGCAACTTTTCCGATTCAACAGATGCAAATAAAACGTTGCCTCGCACCAGAAGGTCGGGCTTCTCGCTTTGAAATCGACAGCTAGAAACCCCGAAAAAAAAAGGAAACTCCTACTGGACGCAGAGAGAGAAAAGATATGAAGATGGCACTGACACCGAAAGTTTGACAAAACGATGAAACCAATTGGAAAAGTGTTGAAAGGAAAGTCGACCTCACGAGTTTGAACCACGTTCAGGAAGAAGAAAAACTAAAGGAGAAATTGAGATGTCAGAAGCGAACAACAGGGTGCAATACGAGCATAGGGGTGTGGACCCTGGTAGGCCTGGATATTTTCGATATAGAGCCGCCTGTCTTAGCAGAGAACACTTCGTTAGCCTAGCGAAGGCCTACTGTCACACCAATGATGTGCTAGAATAACGAAATCTAGTATGAAAAGAGAGACGGAAATTCGTCGTCAAAAATCCATACCCCTGAACCCTTATTTAACAAAAGCTAAGGGAAACGCTGCTGTCTGAGTTGTTGTGGAAGTGTACTAACGACCGCCAATTGGTGTATAATGAAGGGGTGGAAACATATTGTAAACGCGTTATTTAGCAGCTACAGTTCATAGCGATCACACAAGTCTCCTTCAACTACTACAAATGAGACAGCGTTTTAGAATTGGTAATTAAAGCGTTTAAACATGTAAAGAGTATATGCTTAAATCTACCAATGTAGTGATGTTTAGCTAGCGGACCGTCTCTAAATGAGCCATCTCTGAACAACTTTCAATGATCTGGGTTTGAACTTGGAGTAGCCACCATCACTACGTTCACAAAATGCACAAAATACTGCCGATTCAAAATACGCGCCTTCTATGTAGAAATTGCACAAAACGTCGAGAAAGAAAGGTGGTGCAGTCACTGCTTTCTTGATTTAAAAGAGTGAGGATGATGACCATGATGACCAACTCAGCTAATCCTTACGATAAGCGAGGACATAATTTTGAATTGCTCACTAAACGGTGAATAAAGATGTATGTGGTATTCTCTACATTAAGCAGCTTAGTAACTTCAGCATCTGGACCATCCCAAACGGTGCCCACAACCAACTTCCAGTCATCTGCAACTTAGATTAGACGAGGCTAGCTCAAATAGGACATGCTTAGCGTTTAGATAAACAATACTGGTGGTAAGATGGCGGTATTTTGTCAAAAAATAACCTCCCATCTCAAGTGGTTCAATGAAATCAATTCCAATCCATTAAGAACTAAAAACAAGGTACCTAAATAGCAAAGATCTTTGAAAGAAATCATTCTCCTTAATCCACACTCTACTTAGCCTTTGTAAAATTAACTTTGTATCATGCTTGACTGATTAAATATTTGCACTTGCATTTGAAAGCAAACGTTACATCTAGCATAGTCGGAGGGCATAATAACATCGATAATTGTAACTTTAGAAACACCAGTGATCGTATCGTATTAAAGCCTAAGAATGTCAAAGAATTGTGCAAAAAATAAAGCAATGCAGCAAAAACAGATGCAATTGCATGCATACCTTTCATAGAATTCTGTGCCTTCTTCAAGACCCAGCAACACTCCAGCAAGAAAGCCGGGAAGGGCTGGCTTGAGATTTTGACCCAGCGGGAGAAGATACTGCTCGAAAATGTTGAAGAGTTCTGTTTTCACCTGGAGAACAATTAATCATGTACATAATCACTATAAGCAGTAGTTAGGAGAAACAAACAAATAAGTTCTCGCAGCATAGAAAATGAAGAAACTAAAGCTAAAAGAACCTAAAAAGAAAGTCACCTTTATCCCGCAATGGTCCATGAGCGGGAACAGTCCAACGGCAAATAGGTACAGTAACTTTGGCAAAGAGTGCGGACCGAGGATGTCGAATATTTGGCGGTAAGTTTCCAGTGCTTTTAAGTGTACACCTAGAAAAAATGAATTCTTAGGAGCGTGACGAGAGAATGAATGAGGAAACAAATCGGTTGAATAAACCAACCCATCGGTAAAGCAGGATGAAGGCACTGTGATAGTCGCTTGGCGACAGTGACTGGTTTAGGGATGTCTCCAAATTTGGCATTAGATTGGAACACCTGAAACACATTCTAAAGATAGAAGCAAACATTACAAAGACGAAATTTTTCCGGCCTTATACCGACTCGACTTATTTGGCCATGCCCAGATTGCACCATTTCTGTTCCCTAAGGCGCACCTATTCCCATAACTGTTCCATAAAATAGAGCGCTTCGGGTAATTGAAGCCGACAACAATGAAAAACAAATAAATAGGAGCGTCATCGGATTCCCGAATGTGGCTATATAGACAGCGCCAACGCCAAGACCTTATGGGGTAGTTTAGTATGGTTTTACGAGAACTGGAATTTTTGACTTCGCCTGAGAAGGACATCTTCTTCTTCTTCTTCTCCTGAGCGTTTAGTCCCGCGCAGTCGCAGGGTCCGCTGTTCTTGTGATCTGTCGCCACCTCATCCTATCAAGGGCGTCATCTGCCGTGGCGCCGACTTCGGCGAGATCTCTCTTGATGACGTCCTTCCATCTTTTCCTTGGGGCTCCTCTCGGACGCTTTCCGGGTGCCTCGTAATCTAGGGCCAACCTTGTGGGGTGATCCTCTGGTCTTCTGAGGACGTGTCCATACCACCTCAGGCGCTGCTCTCTCATCTTCAGCTGGATCGGGGCAGTCTTCATCACTGCCCTAACATCCTCGTTTCGCACCCTGTCCCGACGGGTCCATCCACATGCCCACCTCAGCATCCTCATCTCCGCCGCGTGCAGTTGCCGCTCCTGCGCCTTACCCAGGGCCCAGCACTCACTGCCGTAGAGGAGGGCAGGTCTTACAACTGTTTTATAGAGCTTGCCTTTGAGCGTCCTGGAGCATCTACGGTCGCAGAGGATCCCTGTGGACTCCCTCCACTTGAGCCAGGCTGCGTTTATCCGTCCCCTGACCGCCTGGTCCACACTTCCTTCCTCGGATAGGTCACTTCCGAGGTAGCGGAATTCTTCCACCTTCTCGATCGTTTCCCCTTGGCAGTCTAGGATCGATCCAGCGCACTGCTCAGAGCTGATGAACTTCGTCTTCTTCACGTTCAGCCGTAGGCCGTTGTCCGCAAGGGCTCTCTGCCACAGCTGCACCTTCTCCTCCAGCTCCTCCTGGTTGTCGGCTACTAGGGCGATGTCGTCCGCGTAGAGGATCGTTCTGAGAGGGTCTTTCTCAAGGTGGTTCACTATAGAGTCAAGCGTCAGCAGGAAGAGGAACGGGCTCAGAGCCGACCCTTGGTGTACCCCCACTGTGATGTCCACTTTCCTTGTCACCCCGTGTGGAGTTCGTATCGCCGCTTTCGAGCCCTCGTACATGTCCCTTATGACCGTGATCAGACGTTCCGGGACACCCCTTCCTCGAAGGGCATTCCAGATTACGGCCCGAGCTAGCCTGTCGTAGGCCTTCTCCAGATCCAGGAATGCCAGGTAGCAGGGTTTTCGTTTCTCCCGATATTTCTCCATCACCTGACGAACGATGAAGATGGCGTCTGTGGTGGATCTCTCAGGCATGAAGCCCCACTGCACCTGGGAGATGGGTACCATCTCCCTCAGCCTTGAGTCTACCAGTCGTTCGTAGATCTTCATCGTGTGTGAGATCAGTTTGATCCCTCGGTAGTTGGAGCATTCGGAAGCGTCTCCCTTCTGCGTGAAGATGGGGACTATGGTGCTGTTCCTCCAGTCATCCGGCATCTTACCTTCTTTCGTGATTCTGTTGAGGAACTGCGTCAGCCAGTTGATTCCGAGGTCCCCGAGCACCTTCCAAGCCTCTACTGGCACACCGTCAGGCCCTGCTGCCTTTCCGAGTTTCATCTTCCGTATGGCCTTGCGAACATCTTCTTGCGTCCAGGGTGGGATGGGTCCTTCCGTTGGCTGTTCTTCCTCGGCCTCCCGACGAGGGAACTCCTCGTTCAGGAGTTCCTTGAAGTACTCCTCCCATCTCTCTCTGACCTCGACCGGCTTCCGTAACACTCTACCGTCAGCACTCTTCACAGTCTTCACTACTCGAATGTCGAGGCTAGCTCTATGACGCGCCTTGGCCAGGCGGATGGCGAACTTCTCTCCCTCTGGCCCGTCTAGTCTCTCGTACAGGGCATCCATTTCCGCGTTCTTTGCCTTCGCTACAGCTGTTTTTGCCAGCCTCTTCAGCTTCCTGTAGGCTGTGAGATGCTCGGGTGCCCTCGTCTTTTGCCACAGCTTGTAGGCCTCCTTCTTCCTCTTCACCGCAGCCTGCACCTCTTCGTTCCAGAACCATGCCGATTTATCCCCTCTGGTTCCTCCCTTTGTTTCTCCCAGGGTTTCCTTGGCACATCTCAGGATTGTTTCGGCTACCCTCCTCCAGGTCTCATTCACGGGACCAGCTGGATCTGGAAGGCCTGCTTCGAGCACTGCCCTTCGTAGCTCGTTCCGCTCTGAACCCCGCAGTCTCCACCATCGGATCCTGGGTTCCGTCCTCACTTTGGGCCTGGTGGGTAGAGGTATGCTAAGATCGGCTACCAAGGGTCTGTGCTGTGATGCCACGTCTTCTCCCGGAATGACCTTCACATTCCGGACTGTTTTCAGGGCAGCCCTTCGAACCAGGATGTGGTCGACCTCAGTTCTTCTTCCTCCGCTAGCATAGGTCACCTTCTGGCTCTCCCTCTTCGCGAAGAAGGTGCTACAGACAGCCAGGTCGTGGGCGATAGCCAGATCCAGAATTCGTTCTCCATCCGGGTTTACCAGGCCGATCCCTTTTCCTCCATGAACCCTTTCCACTCCTCTTCTGCCACTCCCCACATGCCCGTTCATGTCCCCTGCTATGGAGAGGTAGTCGCCTTCTGGTACGGACCTTATGGCTTCCTCGAGCGAGAGGTAGAAGTAATCCTTGTCGTGCTCGGAGCATCCGGTCTGCGGAGCGTAGACAGACATGATGGTCCAGTAACCCTCCTTCGTGTCCAGCCGCAGTGACATGATGCGGTCGTTTATTCTTTGGACAGCCGCTACTGAATCCTTGAGGGACTCCGCGACAGCTATCCCTACCCCGTTCCTCTTGGTGTCCTCTCCGTTGTAGTAGAGCTTGACCCCTTCTCCGATCTCCTTGGCTTTCGCCCCTTTCCATCGCGTTTCCTGCAGACACAGGACTTGTATCCTTCTGCGCTTCATCAGGTCAGCCACTTCCCTAGATCTCCCGGTCAGCGTTCCCACATTCAGAGTCCCCAGTCGAACTAGCTTCTTTAGCCGAGGTCGTTCGGCCCTCGGTAGCCCTCGCATACTGACCACAGAACTCGGGCGGGGGTTCTGTGCGCCACTTCCGGGTGACGTCCTAGCCTTTACACTGATTCTATTGCGACTTGTGATCATGGTTTTGTTACGAGGTTTCTCCATCAGCCGGCCTGTCAACCTGGGCCTGACGCTGGAACCGTTGCCATTTTTGCAATTTTTGCAGGGCATGGCGTGCCCGAGCCGGGAGTCGAACCTGTGACCGTTTGTGCATGAAACTACACTACTAACCACTAGGCTAACTCGGCTCTCGCCTGAGAAGGACATAACTGAAGCAATAAGATACACCATGGTGCCTTTGATGGCTCTGTGCGTCGCTCTCAGAAAAGATTAACTGTAGATTTCTATGGCTTCAGTGATCAATGGGAAGAAGAAAAGTACCGATTTGGAACGAACCCTCGAAAAAATGAACTGCCGCCCTCCCCTGCACGCGCGTCATAAATATGGAAAATTAATAATGAAAAATGGTAGAAAAGAATCAAAAAAAAAGAAGGGCGCAAAGGCTGTACGGTGACGTCGCGATGTGTTTAGATGACAAAGAAAATAAATGACAACGGAAAACTCGTTAGCACATCGTGGCGTCAGAGATTAATACAAAGCAAATAAGGGAGTCAGACGTTACCCCATGTCTTTTTTCTGTTTCGAATTATTCCAAGGCCTATGGAAGAGTTAAGTGAAAGTAGTCATGTCGGGTCTCTTTGCCTTTTTCATCTGCTCATTCCATTCGTTCACCAGGTTAGCGAGTTATTGTTTTCAGTGTTTACAGCACATTCAAGTGGGGGAGAGGGTCTACAGAGGGAGGGCATACCGCTTATCTCTCCCATAACAAGCAGCTCTCCCTCAGCGGCAGTTAACCTAGGTGTCCTTCTACTGTTACCATGCTAATGTAATCGTGTTCAACATTTCCAATTAAAAAAAACTTTAGGAAAATTCATTGGGATGTCATAACGAAGAAAGACAGTGGACTAGTTCTCTGGAATTGTATCGGCACCGCTAGGAAAGAGTACTGAATACAGTGCCGTGTTCACCGACTAAAGAATCGAAACGTGAACGCCAATTTGATTACATCCAAAAAATGTATTCAAAATCCTTTAAACTGGAAACGTTAATCACGAATACATTAACGTTATAACTGTAAAAGGACAAATCTCTTTCCACGTCAAATTGGACACCTTTTGTGCCGATTTCGCTTTAAAAGTGTCCAAATTTAGGTAAAGGATAAAGGACGGTGTTATTCAATCCCTTTTGGGATGCGTCACGCATTCTACTTCAACGGGATATCGTGGAGGCGATTTGAATGCGTATTTGGCCATACAATGACTTGCGGCGGCCAGCCGGTGAACAAGTCAGCGCTTCATCCTTTCCAGACAGGCCCGGTACCAATTCACCGACCCCGGAGGGATGGAATGCTTGGTTGGCCTGGGCGGAAAATCCGAACCAGGAACCTGGTATCGGGTGCAGGCGATAGTCGCGCCTCCTCCGACTGCGCTACACGTGCCCAATTTTAGGTAAAAGTGGTATAAATAATTTCGGTATTGCCGCTGTTGAGCCGACGGAGGGAACTGTCCCCCCCCCCCCCCAATCGCTCTTACTGGGAAATACACCAAGCTCCTATGTTCATAGTAGTTAATCTCCGACACTACGTACTTTACTACGTAAATCCCTTACGTAAATAAAAGTATTGGACAATTTTTCGAATAGGTGTGGAAAAACTGTACAGATTCCCCTTTCCCTCCACCCGTAATGGGCAATCAACGATAAGATCACGGCGGTGTTCAGCTGAAGTAAACGTTAAGGAGCGCTCAGAAATGTATACAACTGGAATCATAACCAATAAAAAGCTCGAACTGCACAAAGTGCTCCTTGTCGAACAAGGAATGGCCGGACCATCTCTAGGAATGTGCTAAGTAAACAAAAACAGAAACAAAACAACAAGAAGACAAATGGGAAGCATAAAAATGTCTCTTACCTTGGCCAGTTTGGCAAGTGCTGAAATGAGGTCTGCCCATTCGTTCGGATTTTCGAACGTCTTCAGAGCTCTGTCGACCGCTTGCACGTACACCTTGTACTTGCTGGTGTTGTGCAGCGGATTCGGCGCCGTCACATCGCCGGGAGCCATACCTCCCGATGACGAGGACATCTGCGTTGACTGAGAATCCCTGAAAACGAAGCGCTTTTCGAGAGAGTTAACGACAATGCGGCTGAAGTGGAGAGGGATCTCAAGCGAATGATGCAGCGCATTGAACGAGGACGACAAGTCATTTAAAAAGTCATTTGCTGCACGAACAGCGAGTGAAAAAGACATTGGACGTGCGAAACACGAGACTAAGCGTTAGAGGAACGTTAGAAGCGGTGCTGACCTCTTCAGCTTCTTTCGTTTTTTGAACACCATCGATTCGCCACCGAACGCCACAGCCGCCACGACAACCCAGCATGGAAGAGCGCGTGCTGTTGCTGCTGCCGCTGGTGGTGGTGGTCGCGGTGTGTCGGCCGCCGTCGTCGTCTGTATTGCTGAGCCGCTGCTTCTGGCCGACGTCGTGCTCGTCGTTGTGGTGGTGGTGATACTAGTAGTAGATGCCGATAGCCGGCTGGCTGCTCCGTGGTGCTGATGTTGCGACTCAGGTGACTCAATTTCAATAATCGATTCACCCGTCTGTCTCCCGTCGAGCCGTCCTTCCGACCGTCGTCGTCCGAAGCCCCCTCCCGCTCCGACAGTCTGTCTGACTGATTCCCCGATCTGTGCGGCGCTCGGTCGCCGCCTCTCCGTCGGTCGGCGGTGTCGGTGTTGTCGGCGGCGCCGACGAGTAGTTTCCACGCGTGTGAATCGCTCGCCTAGTGCCGACGGCCGCCGTCGACCCCTTCCTTGGTCAACACATCGGTGAGCCATTGTCAATATGAAGTGCGTCACGACGACCACGACCACGACGACGACGATCCCATGAAGGGCTGACTGGCCGACTACGTGCATGCCCCCTCGAAACCAGTACTCTTCTCTCGCGCGGTCAGTTGTGCCGGGGATCCTCTTGTGATTGAATTTTTCGACACGACGACATGCATCGACGAGCGAGTGACCCCGAACCGAGCCGGTTTAGCAACTTATGGAGCGCGGCGTCGAATGCCGTCATATATGGTTTCTTATGCAGTGAACAGCCGCCATAAATGTCGTTCGCCGGCTGCCGGCCGCATCACAAGCGCCACAGATGGCCGGCCGCTCGCCGTCACACATGCGACAACCAGCCGTTCAGTGCTTGGGACTCCGACTTCGCCTTGGATTCCGATTTTTTATAGGATCCCCCGGCATTGATCGAACATACAGGCGAACCGTTCTTAAGCTTCTCTGAGGTCTCACAGCAAACAGTTCGGCGAGCTACAGCGATGGTGTTCCTGTTTTCCGCTTCAACGATGCGATAAAAACTTTAGCGTCAGGCGGGACTCGAACCCTCGCCTCCTGCTGACCGAGCAGGAATGCTCTAGGCCATTAGCCACCGGCGCTGCTTGATCGAACGTAGCACCCACACCTTGTTGGATCCATCAGCACTCAAAAATGTCAGATGAGCTGACCGCTGATATCAGCATGGAACCAGTAAGACTGATGGTCTTGATTGAAATTATTTTTGTCCCCTTTTCATCACATGATAAATATGACCTTATTCAGCACGATTACAACAATAACGTCTACTTCAGTTTGTAGCAGCAGCAGTATCTCCCAAGGTGTTAAGTAGCTCCAGAACGCCCATGTAGGATGAAGGCACACATCTGTTGCGCGAATGACTGTGGGTGAATCTCCGGTGAACTCGAACACCACCTACTCGTCACCAGAAATTCGCCGATGGCCGTTCTATACCATTTCACGTCAAATTGCACACTTTTAAAACCAAACTGGACAGTTTTAAAATCAAACTGAGCATGTCCTAACTTAGAAAGAACATCTTTTAAATAAAGCAAATCTTTCTGAGAAAGCTGATATAATTTCTGGCTAAAGAAAATTTAGCATGACCTTTTGGAAATGCTTTATTCAGTTACGCACCTTTACTGTCCTTTCTACCCTAAAGGGTGAACATGCTGTATGCTTTTATTATTCAAGGAAATACAATGGTTCAGAGCTTTCTCTAAAGTTCAGAAAAGCAATTTATTTTATTACTAAGCAAGATCGTGCGCGTGTGGCGCAGTCGGAGGAGGCGCGGGCTGTCGCTTGCACCCGATACCAGGTTCCTGGTTCGGATTCCCCGCCCAGGCCAACCAAGCCCTCCATCCCTCCAGGGTCATTGAATTGGTACCAGGCTTGTCTGGGAAGGATAGAACGCCGACTTGTTTATCGGATGGCCACCGCAAGTCATTGTATGGCCAAATACGCATTCAAGTCGCCTCCACGACATCCCGTAGAAGTAGAATGCGTGGCGCATCCCCAAAAGGGATTGATTAGCGCCGTCCTTTATCCTTTATCCTTGCTAAAGCAAGATATCGCGCCATACACTCGTCCAAGACGCAACGAATTTCCTTTGATTGATAGCAGATAGTTTTCGCGTGAAGTAACGTGGCAGCATTTCTTCTATATTTTTCTCCTCGCATGTGCGTATTTTTAACTTTGAGGTTCGTTTCCGAATAATAACGGCATTGGAAGCGTCTCACACTTTAAAGCCACTACTGACACTTTTTTAACTATTATAGTGTAATGTTGTTGTTTATGTATACATTAAGTATACATAAATTTTCTCTTCATCTGAGCGACTAAAGGGTGTCTTTCCGTAACCAGTACTGCGTATGAAGTCGTCCAAAGACATTGAAGACGAAAACGTTGGCTAGGGACGCGTTCATAGTTCAGCTGTAGAATGACATCTACATACGAAAAGGCTTCAGCAGTATGTCTGAACGGTGAAAAGCAATACCACTCCGAAAATATCCGCCTTTCAGATAGTGGAGAAGTACGTTCCATTTTGCACTGCTCTCGGACATACCGAGCTGCGGAAACAGAAAGCTCACGGTAGAGCAGCACAAGGCAACACCTTCCATACATGGAATATGCAGAAAAAAATGCAAAAATATGCACGTCATGAAATCAAACGCCTGACCTGCGCAAATAAAGCAGCGTTTTTGCATTTTCTCTGCATATTCGATGTTTCGAAAGCCTTTGTGATCGTGCGATTCCATAACGAAGTTTCAAGACCCGCAGTTCACTAAGTACAAGGATTTTGCAAAAATGGAACACACTTTTTTACTATTTGAAGATTGGAGATTCTCGCAGTGGTATCAGATATGCGTCAGAAACCATTTCCTCTTGACCTCTTCTTGCCTAACATGATTCAGCTAGTAGCAGCTACCTAAAGAAGAGAATTGCCGCTAGAAAACGGTACCCAGGGGCCGGATTCATCAACGACTTACAGCAATTTAACAGAGAAAATACAGCCGAAATCCCTGATATCGCGGTGAAATGCTTCTCCATATCGCTTGATAAGCCGCGCTATCAAGGATCTCGGCTGTTTTTTCTATTGAATTGCTGTAAGTCGTTGATTAATCTGGCCCCAGAAGAAAACGAGGCCATTCGTGCCGTTGGTACGCGATGATTCCACGCAGCAGTAACCCCGCCAGTATTCCTTCCGCTATTCAATACACAGGTGCACCTGCGTATTGAATAGAGAAGGGAATACAGGCGAGGTTACTGCTACGGCGCAGTCAAAGTTAAGAGGTGCTTAAGCCATCACGATGACTATCATGTGGCGCTCAATCGTGCAGCAGTATAATCCATGCATTATTCATTCCACTACGAATACAACAATGACGAAAGAACAATGGAGCAATGGCTATTCGCCGATAGGAAGAAAAAAGAAAGATGAGCGGCGTTATTCTAAGATTGACGTACAGCTAAGGTTTTGCAGTCCATAATCTACAGCCTAACCGCTCCTTCCGTGCTCTTCAAGAGCAAATTTGACAGATTTGAACGCTCGACAACATCAGCAACACCCGTACATAAGACCTCAGAGCAGAGAACAAAGCATAGGATCGTAGGGATTTACTCTAGTAGTAGGCTAGATCACGGTACTGTATTTGGAAACTGGTCTGCACTCAGTTTTGCTGTCACTGTCAAATAGTGAGAGTGGAGAGCCTCTCTTCCACTAGAATAGATCCGGTCGTCGCTATGTGGTTGTTTAGGTAATTTTCTCCTTCAATTCTGTAAACGGGTCCAAATGGAATAATAGCACTAAACAATTGGTTAAAAAGCAGAGCGTATTCCTCCTCTTCGCGATAGCGCTGCAAAGGGCGTCCAAGCCGATCAACGACCGTGTGAGAGGTGAGCTGTTGCGAAAAAATCAACCATCCTTGACCTCGAACTCAGTAAGGTCATATTTGCGATCACAGAGTAGAGCACTCCCTCGATATACCTTAGTATTATCTATTGGGGGGGGGGGGGGGGCAAAACTAATGGGACTCTCCATGCCGTGTCCATATATGTCGTGACTGGAGCCCGGTTTCGTGCTTCTCGTATTTGCACGTTCGTTTGACACTTACTGAAGGCCACCTGAGAAGTGACCACTTTCGCCCTTTCCAGAAGCATGCCAAAACCCCAGTCTGTCTCATGCCAAAACCCCAGCCTGACGAGTCGACCTATGTCGCGCAAATCTCGCCCAATTCCCAACCCCGAGCAGCCTGGGCTCAATAGTCTCGCAAGATGAGAAGTACTTCTTCTACCTTCTACCAAGCAGCGAGTCTGGGTGAGGCCTGTTCACCTGTTACCGACCTTCGTTCGGCGGGATGTTCACGGCGAGAAGCACCTTCTGAGCTTTTAAGTCTGCGCCCATGGACCGGTATACTGGAAGCTGTTTTCTAAAAGCACGATGATGGACTCCAAGGCCATCGTGAACGAAGTAGAAGAGATGGACCGGCGACTCGCACATTTTCGGTCTCAGCGCTTCAAGAATGTCCTCCTCTTCGGCAACCTCGCACCCCATCGGGCAAAAGTGACCACGGATAAGCTTCCTCAGCTAGGCTACGATCACATGCCTCACCCGCCGTATTCACCGGACATCCCTCCATGCAACTACATCTACTTTTTGAGCCCATAGGACTTCATGGTCGGAAAGGACACAAGGACCCTAGCAGACCTCGACAACTATAACGAGCAGTGGATCAGTGCCACGCCGAAGCAGTTCTGGAAGGATGGGACCAGGAAGTTGGCTGATCGATGGTAGCAAGGTCATTGACCTTAATGGCGAATACATTCCCCAGCACCGCTGAGTTGTAACTGAGTTATAAAGAGATAAAGAAATTTGGTGAATTTGTCTCATTACTTCTGGCCCACCCTAATAGAACAAAAAAGAACCGTTGGTTTGTGACATTCCCAGTCAAATGTTGGTTTGAAAGAGTTCGTTCAAAGAGTAATTGCCCAGATGTTCAATACGTTATTGGACAGGATCGAAACGCTAAGCCAAAAACTGACAGAATTTCACCTTCAAACTCATATATACCATTTTCACTCCAAACAAACAAAATTTTTTCTCGTTTTTAATTTCAGACCGGACAGCTTTAGAAATGGTAAATTTTCAACAAGTCAGATGTATCTAAAGTTTAAAAAGACAATATCTAACCATGTTAAACTTATATTGAAAAATTATAATAAAAAATCCACCACTGCAGCGTCTCAAGAAAAAATAATTACACTGTCCGAATGAACGCAAAATTCTTATCATTCGACCTCAAACAAAATACTTCTAACTTTATCGTGACTTGGTGAATATCAATGAATTTGCTGGAACGTTATAGGGAGGAATTGTACCGCGCACTTGTCCTATACGTTGCTTTACCTACTGGAAGATAGTGTAGTTACTGTTCACATGCGTATAAATTTAAGGGCCTGTTCATACTTCGCAACAAGAGCGACTGGGGCGACGGACATAGTGTGGTGTACGCAAATAATTGCGTACTCCACACTCCGTCCGCGACGAATGTACTGTGAAATGCGTAATTATTTACGTACACCACACTACATTCGTCGCTCCTTTCGCTCTTGTCGCTTTTGTTATTCTTGTCGTGAAGTATGAACAGGCCCTAAGCAGCAAAGTGATTACAGTAGAAGAAATACACCATCATTTTCACTGCATAACTTCAGGTAAACAGCAGGTTTACACTGTCAACCGAATAAACACTGCAATGTTCTGGATGAGAGCACGGAGCGATCTCTTCACACGAACAATTGTTTGCTTCAGAACATTTAGGCAATATTCTAACCAAATAAATCTGAATTACATACGCATTCATAAGGTGTACAAATTTGTTCTTAAGGCACCCTGTCTAGTTTTTTTTACACAAAATCTCAATTTTCGTAAAACAAAATGGCACTATTGTACTTTCACAACTCCACGGGTCGAGGAAAGGTCGAAAAAAATTTTTCGCCCAAACTTCGGCTAGGGGGGTTATTTGGGGTGCTGATCACGAATCTGAGATCCGTTTTCAAAATTACGGCCGATTACGGTAGGTTACGGTAGGTACGGGTGACTAAGGCTGCCAAGGTCATGATCGCCGATTTCGCCCAAACTTCGCCTATGGGGGTTATTTAGGATGCTGATCACGAATCTGACATCCGTTTTTCGTTTTACGCTGGAGTTTGGGCGCAATCGGTGACCATTACCTTACTCACCGGTACCCACCGTAACCTACCGTACTCCAGCGTAAAACGAAAAACGAATGTCAGATTCGTGATCAGCATCCCAAATAACCCCCATAGGCGAAGTTTGGGTGAAATCGGTGATTATGACCTCGACAGCCTTAGTCACCGGTACCTACCGTAACCTACCGTACTCCAGCGTAAAACGAAAAACGGATGTCATATTCGTGATCAGCACCCCAAATAACCCCCTAGCCAAAGTTTGGGCGAAATTTTTTTTTCGACCGCTCCTCGACCCGTGGAGTTGTGAAAGTACAATAGTGCCTTCGGTTAAAAATGAAAAGCGACCAGTTTAAAGTAAAAATGGTATTTCTTCAGAGACCATTTCCCATTTTCCCACACCAGGATCATTAGCAGCTCCTAGGCAACCACTGCAGAAAGTTGACTGCATGGCGCACTCCAAAGTGACCGGTTAGAGCCAAGCTGCTTGAGAACTATTGTAGAATGAAATGTGCGCTTGAATACGCAGCACAGTTCTTATTCAATTCAGCATAAGATAAAGGACAATATTACAATAATCAACCCTCTGGAGTGGGCCAGACAGGATTATCAACGGCGGATATCAGGACCGGCTCACCGTAACCTTAGGCGTCGGATGAGACGTCCATTGTGCAATCACAGAGCCAAGCTAGGGAGGGGACTCCAGGGGCCGTATGCTCGTCTACCCCGAGTCTCCCCCAATGGGGGATTGGGGCGTGATATAATATGCTGATATTGACTGATTCTCCCCCAACGGGGGAACACGAGCATACGGCCCCAGGGTGTGTGTCATACAAGCTGCTCGTATGGAGACTGTTTTCTTCGCTCAGGGGGAGGTTGCGGCAGGGTTCTGCGCTCTTCGAGCGCAGAGCCAGGCTAGGGAAGGGACTCCATGGTGTGCCATACAAGCTGCTCGTATTGCGACTGCTTTCTTCGCTCAGGGGTAGTTCGCGGCTAGGTTCTGCGCTCTTGGAGCGCAGGGCCAGGCTAGGGAAGGGACTCCAGGGTGTGTGCCATAATACTGCTCGTATGGAAACTGCTTTCGTCGCTCAGGCGGAGTTCGCGGCTGGGTTTTGCGCTCTTCGAGCGGCAAAGCTCATACGACTGAAACAATACGCAAAAACGCGCAACGTCAAGTAGACGTCGAAACCTCCCAGATCTCAGGTACTCAGCTGAAGTGCAAGAACGCCGCGACGCACGGGAACCGAACCCCGACGTCCCTCGCATGAAACAAACCTTCTACCTACTGCACCACGATCCACTTGACCACGGTGCCATCGCGGGCGCACAAGACATCGATCGGACCAGGGGTGCACATTTAACGTTAACGAATTAACGGCATTTCTCGTTAAAATCTGGCTTAACAACTTAACGGCAATTTTTAGAAATTTAACGGAATTTTTAACGGACTTTCTACTCTATGATTTTATCACATTTACCCTTAGTATCCACGATTGTTGCAGGTCTTACCCTCCCGATTAGAATTGTTCCCGAAAAACTATTGAAATTGGCAAGAACATTTTGACGTTTTCATGAATTGGTTTTGAATTGTTGGAAATAACGCATTTTGGGGCGCGGTAGCGCAGTCGGAGGAGGTGCCGGCTGTCACCCGATACCAGGTTTCTGGTTCGGTTTCCCGCCTCAGCCATCCAAGCCTTCCATCCAGACTTGCCTGGGAGGATAAAGCGCTGACTTGTTCATCGGCTCGCCGCCGCAAGTAGGTATAGGCCAAACACGCATTCAAATCGCCTCCGCATCTCATACAAGTAGAATGCGTGGCGCATCCCAAAAGGGAATGAGTAACGCCGTCCTTTATCCTTATCCTTTAATGCCTTTTGGAGCTAGAAATTTCTTCGTCGGGCCCCCAAGTACGTCAACGAATCGACAAAAATGTACTGGTCTAAGGCCTCGTGCATACTTCCCGTCGCCGCGATTGAATCGCGGCGATGAGTTTTGCAGAGCGACGCGACAGAATTTGAATTTCTCTGTGTTCGTCGCATCGCCCATCGCTCTGCAAGGGAGCGCGACGGCGATCCGTCCAGGATCAACGCTAAACACCGCGCGCGGCGCGAAAAAGTATGCCATGCCCACGATGGGCGCGGGAAGCCATCGCGCATGCCGACCGCCACTGTTGCGGCGGCCGCGGCGAGGTTTTCTTTGACTATTCGGCCGCGTGCGGCGGAATGGCCATGAACTGAGCGCCGCGATGGCATCGCGGCGATGGAAGTATGCCCCCGGCCTAACCTCCTCGTAAGATATGCCTATCCTCGCCTGGCGCTGCTTATCCCAGAATACTTTTGCTCGCCACCTGGAACAGCCGAGACGGAGAGAATATTTTTTATGCAGCTGGACGTATTTTAAACGATTTTAGAAAAGCGCTAATAACAAAAATTTGGGAGGCTACTTCTCCTGAACGTTAACACATTAACGATGTGTCACACCTATTCAGCAGTGTGGGACGTGTGACACGATGCCGTGTCATGGGCACGACATTGCAAAAAATGATGGTCCCACGCACCGGGCACTCGAAAATCGTGCGTCCGATAACGTGGAAACATTCCTCTGACTGGCTTTTAATTGTATCGTTATTTGATCTTTTTGTACTTAGTGGCCGGTGCCCGCATCGAAACTGTACATGGTCGTAGAACAGTCAGACAAAAAGGTTTCGCAAAGAACTAGGGAAGGAGGGCACTCCGGATTCCGCCTGATCGCACATTTTAAGATGCCTTGTCGGTGATCATCTTCCATGATAATTCCATAGCTGTTCTTATTCCACACCCTGTAGATAATCTGTTACTGAAGGCTTGTTTATTTTTATACGTTTGTTAATCTTGAATTGTTTGAATTACATTGCAATGTTGCACTCCACTCCTTGAACGTTAGCTGTTGAACTCTTGAAGTGGAAACCTATACGATTTCCCTGATTTTTTTTCACTTGAAATAAAGGCTTGCATCTATCTTACATTTTTAACGAAATTTAACGATTTACCGGAAATTTAACGAAAATTTTCCGTTGAAAAATTTCGTTAAAAAAATTTAACGCACAGAATTTTATGTGCCCCCTGGATCGGACGTCGCAGCGTAGACGCCGACGCGCGATCGCTGAGCTAGGAGGGCGCAGACAGCAAAAGTCTCGGCGCGACCCGCTTTGCGGTTACGGTGAGCCGGTCCTGATATCCGCCGTTTATAATTGTCTGTGGGCCATCCACCCTACTCTGCCATGATGAAGGTACTTTCAATGTTCAGTTGATCTATAAAACGATTGAAGGAATCAGCCAAAGAACTGGTGGGCGCTTTATCCTTCCCAACAAATCTGAAAGCCATTTCTGGACTCATAGCTTTCCGCCTTTGCAGGCATGGGCCCGAACCAAGGGTAAAAAAAAGATGAAGGAGAGAAAATTGGCGCCTTCTGCCACTGTGTCAGATAAGAAGTGAATAAACTCTGGAACCTTGGTCAAAAAGTGATTCTAGCAAACAAGTAAGTAGAAATTGCACAACTGAAGGCGATGTGATCCTCCACTACTTCAGCCAAAGCTTCACTTACACAATTTGGGGGTGCGCACGAATGCGCACGATTTTGGGGGCGGGGTCTCCAGCACTGGGGACGAGCAGTCGCAGTGATGCTCATGTGATTCCAGCGTCTTTGCTGATTGAGTCAGGAGGATCGAGGCTTGTCTCACGCATGTTTAAGGCTCATAATCGAATTTGGCATTGTTTTAATACCAGGTTTTTCAGAAAACGGCTGCGCTATTCAGTTTTTCAGTCATTTGTTACCATTCATTCGCCGTTTTGAGAGAGCACACATGTGAAAGAGGGGCCTGTCGACTAGAGTAGCATGGTTGTATACGTTGGCGGTGAAAGAATGTGTCAGACGGCGAGGAGAGCATGGTTGGCGCGGAGAGCGCGATACAACGCGACAACTTGTCCCAGATGGCGGCCTCTGCCGTTGTTCCCGCCCCCAAAATCGTGCGCATTTGCATCCACCCACAATTTGGTCTTGACTGCAGAACCGCAAGCCAACAACAAGCGAGTACAACTAAATTTCACTTGATTAAGGGCCTATCGTCGGCGACGACGATGCCTCTACCAAGAGAGGCCTCAGCCGTCCACTGTGCGTGGGCGGAACAGGTCACCATGGCCAGAAGATAGCGGCGTACGCCAGACTTGCCCTATGCGGTTGTGAAGAATACTCCTATCTCCTTTCCTGCTCTTGTATATATAAATGATTAACCACTGAACCATCCTGAGTTGCGTACAGAAGTAGAGTCTCGTTACACCTTCACTATATCTACCGCTCCCGCTATCCGTACAACGGGTATATTTTGGTGCATCGGCCTAATAAGCCATATCGTAAGTCTCTCGCGTCCCTACGCCTAGAGCCGCAAGTCGATCTATTGCAGATCGCATTCTCTATAATAGAGAATCGTAAGTCTCTCGCGTAACTACGCCTAGAGCCGCAAATTTCTGTGCATATAGCACTAGAAAAATCTCTTTCATCACCGAAAGAAATTCCCAGTGTCCAAGACACTAGGAACACTATCTCTAAAATTCAAAGAGACCCACGAGAAGTCCCGCATAAAATGGCGTTGCACTTCCACAGAGCCCCGATCATGAGCAGCGCGTCAACGCTGAAAGACCTGGTGGTAACGTACACAGAGTACACAGTAAGAGTAGAGTATCCACTAACGGATGAAAAGACTTACGAAAAATGTAAGTATACTACTGCACTTTTACGAAGCAGTATAAAGCAAGTCAAACAGGGGAAAGATAAACTCGAGAAGCTCTATAAAGAGATTCGAGAGGAGTACAAAACTTGTAAAAATAAGTCCGATAAAAAGGACATTATGCTAGAAATTGAGCAGATAGAGAACGAGTCACAGCTGCATAAAGAGCTAGCTAGTGCGGATAATTTGATCTACAAACATATGGCACGTCATGAAGAATCAAAGTGCGTAAGGGACATGATGAGCGTAAAATTAGGGTACATCTCACAGAGAGCCCTAATATTGCAAAACACATAATCGTGCAGTACTGCTCCGCAGGAAGATGAGGCCGACCAAACAGAGCCGATTGAAACCGAGTACAGTAATCCCTCAGAAATACCGTTAGATTCGGCTCCTAAGGCTGTAATTGAAAGCGAGGCACGACCATGTCATTCGATAAAACCACCGCAAGCAACATTGCCGAAATTCTACGGCAACGTTGAGGACTTCTCGGAATTCTGGGCAATTTTCGAGACTCTTGTCCACAAGAGTAAGGAGCTCGATATTATGGAGAAAATCCTTCTACTCAAGGTAAGCTTGAGAGGAAAGGCACAAGACTCAGTGAAAGGGATAAAACTTGAGCCTGAAAACTATGAGTGGATTATCCAAACTCTACAGGAGAGGTACTGTAACTATTCTGTAAATCGGTCACATATAGCGCACAAACTGATCAGTTTAAAGCCAGCTAACCGTTCTGCGGAAAGCTGCTCTTCTGTTTTCGATCAGATCCAAATACTGATTAACCAGATGGTGTCCGCAGGTTATGATGCCCGTAGAACTTGTGACCCTATGTAGTGTGAAATCATCTTAGCGAAATTCATCAACCGCTGACCGCCCTCTAACTGTGAAAATGGATTACATGTGAACTGGTCCCCGAAAAATTCCGTCACGCGCGAGCGGCGAGAGTCAGATGAGCAGAGTGACTCTCCAGATTGGGCTAGGGAAGGGACTCCGGGGTGTGGCGAGCAGGGAGGCGTGGAGTGCGCGAGACAACACGACGAAAAACCGCGCGCCGCCTCGGCACTATGCCAAGCGGACCAGTTCTCCGGCAACGGTGAAAATGCCGCCAAACCTACCTGATATAAGATTCATCAGCATCGGTAATTGGCGGTATTTTCACCGTTAGTGGGTGAGTTGATGAATCTGCACCCAGGGGCCGGATTCATCAATGTCACTGCAATAACTTTAACGGAGAAGTGTAAGCAAGTAGCTCAGATAACGCGGCTTATCAAGCGATATGGTGAGCGATAAGCCACGTTATCTGAGCTTTCGTTCATGGTTCTCCGTTAAAGTTACTGCAGTAACTTTGATGAATCCGGTCCCAGATGGCTAAAAGTTACCACGACCGATAACAACACTTGAGATACTTGAGAGTTCTTACAGTAATCTGCATCTAAATATAAGGGACCACAGCAATGCTGTAAAGTTCAACGTCTAAAAACAGAAAGCAATCTTCCTAGCTATGCTTGTCAAGAGCTCCGTATCCATATGCCATCTAAACAGCCAAAAACGACCCGATGATGACCATTAGCGCGACAAAGGTTGTTTTTCTAGGTTCTAGCGATTCGAGACAAATCGAACAGCTGGGATGAACAAACGGGCGACCTCTCTGCACTGCAGCAGCGAATCGCCGCACGATTTGGTCGTTCGATACGGTGCAGATGAATCACCGCCGTTTGACGTCGAAGCGGGACGATATTCAACTGGAACCTCTATCGAGGCACTGGACGAGTTTTCCACGTGAAAAGCGGAAAATCGCCTTTTCTGGCTGAGTCACAGGAAGATACGAGATGTGCGTGAGCGGAGCGTCTGCCACCTTTCACGCCAACGTCACTGCCCGATAATCGAATTCAATCTGGTGGCGCACGCCAGCCGCTCGACTACTTATAGGTCAATAGAACGTTTCTGAGACCAGCCTTCTTTTTCCTTGAACGTTTCTGTCAAGTAGATATGGCGGAAGCAATGAGGTAGTAGAACAGGCCTTGTAGGAGGTGAGTCTTTTTTCTTTAAGATCTTCTGCAGTACTCATTCAACCGCAGAAATCGAACTCAAAAACTTCAAGAATCTTTTTCGGCTCGTCTTATGAAAGTCTGGAATGAGTTTCCTGCATCAATCCTCAATTCTTCACCAACAATGTTCAACTACCAGTTAGAAAATATTCTTAAACAAAAAGGTCATCTATGAAGTTAATTACAAAAAAGGTTTTTTTAAAGAGTAGTTATTAGATATTTTGTTTGAATATATAGTGGGCGCATGTAGCGCAGTCGGAAAAGGCGCGACTGTCGCGTGCACCCGATACCAGGTTCCTGGTTGGGAATTCCCGCCCAGGCCAACCAAGCCTTCCATCCTTCGGAGGTCGGTGAATTGGTACCAGACGTGTCTGGAAAGGATAAAGCGCTGACTTGTTCATCGGCTGGCCACCGCAAGTCATTGTATGGCCAAATACGCATTCATGTCGCCTCCACGACTTCCGGTAGAAGTAGAATCCGCTGGCGCATCACAGAAGGGATTGAGTAACGCCTTCCTTTATCATTTATTATATAGTAGCTTTTCCATTGAATGGAATCCTAAATCGCTCTGAGAAAAGAGCACTTTACATTTTATTCAAATCGTCAAAGAAATCGCTTTTGCTAATATTCAAAAAGCCAACTTTGCTATACTCCTTTTGTGCAGGACTGATTTTGTACCACTTTTGGCTCAATAAATGTGCTATGATCTACTCACAAGTTGTATTAGTACATAATGCCAATATCTAATAGAACAAACATCAAATAGATTCTTCTTCAAAGTTCTTCAATATAATACCTAGCAACTACATTACTCTGCAAGCTTACTGGTTCATCCTATGCGTAGTTATAACCACCACTACTAGATTAACCTATTCTGGGGCCAGATTCATCAACCGCTTACCGGCCGGTAATAGTAAAAAGTACCCACCTCCCCCCCCCCCCGATATGGCATCAGTATCAGGTTTGGCGGTACCTTTCAGCTTTCACCGTTACCATCCGGTAAGCGGCTGACGAATCCTGGCCCTGATCAGAAGCGATAGTAACATCAACATCGTAGACCAACATCGCGTCACTAGTTGGCCCGCAGGATTATAGCGCAACCATAAGACTCGCACGGTCCCGCCACTACCGCCTGCATACGGTATGGAGAACTGCAGCTACTTGAGTGGGTTCAGTTGCGAGTTTCTGAGGCTCCCCCTCCGCTTCATTCCTGACGCTTCAGAGCAATAGTAGACTTGGCCAAGTTCCTGCGCCACAGCAAGCTAACCTGGTGATAATGTATGCAAAATTCGCGGTGCGGAATAATTTCCCTGGTAATTCACAGTCACAACACGTCACCATCAAACGCTGTGTCATGATCATGACGGGACTGACTGCCAAAGCTCACCTCCCGCCCTTCGTAAGGATTTGGTCGTTGGAAGAACACAATCGAATAACGCAAAAATAGTGCCGTTGTCTAACCTCGTTCTTCAAGCGGTTATATCCCAACTTGGCTTACCACTGATGGTTTACGACTAGAACTGTTCCAGATCGATAAACAAGAAACATATGTGTTAATGAATTCTTCAGTGGGATATGTCCATGCATTCTACTTCTGACGGGTGTGACGAAGGCATTCAGAAAGCGTATTTGACCATAAGAGCGCGTGTAGCGCAGTCGGAGGAGGCGCGACTGTCGCGTGCACCCAATACCAGGTTCCTGGTTCGGATTTCCCGCACAGGCCAACCAAGCCTTCCACCCCACCAGGGTCGGTGAATTGGTTCCAGACTTGTCTGGGAAGAATAGAGCGCTGAATTGTTCATCGGCTGGCCACCGCAAGTCATTGTATGGCCAAATACGCATTCAAATCGCCTCCACGACCTCCCGTAGAAGTAGAATGCGTGGCGCATCCAAAAAGAGATAGAGTAATGCCGTCCTTCATCCTTTATCCTCTATATGACCATACAATGACTTGCGATGGGCAACTGATGAAAAAGTCAGCGCTTTCTCCTTCCCGGACAAGTCTGGTACCAATTCACCGACCCCGGAGGGCTGGAAAGCTTGGTTGGCATGGGCGGCCTTCGAACCGAGAACCGTTCATTAGGACTGCACGCGACAGGTGACGCCTCCTCTGACTACCCTACCACACGCCCCCCAGTGGTATACTTCACCAGAAGGGGCGTTTTCGCTATAAACAGATTTGATTTGATTCCTGGAGGCTAAATTATTCTAGTTAGCACTAATCTGATAAATAATGCACAGGCTCGCACATCATGTATAATCTCTATATTAGCACAACCTAGTTAGACTACAGAAACAAACCAATTCACCGGTCATGCTTGTTTTAAAACCGCTTACAATTCTACTCCGTAAGCACCATTTCACACGACAGAAATCCGCCTTTAAGGAAAAGGAAGGAGCGACCCGATATAAAGCAAATGTATGCATTTAGTTGAGCTGCGGTGTGAAACTATAATACAAGTGACTAGTAGACCTGCTTCATTCAGGTTAATTGTGTGAGGCACAGTTGTTCATTACCAATCTGCAGAAGAGCAAAATTTGCCACAGATTTCCTTGTGGATGATATTTTTCACGAAGGAATATGGAAAAGCACTTCTTAACTTCAAAGGTGGTGAAGATATTGGAGTGCATGAGCTTGCGCTGAAATGAAGCCACTAACAAACTTCGTCGGAACTGTGCATGTGAACTGCCTGGTTGTGGTGATATGCGGTCTCTCACAATGGGATACGATCTTTAATGAAGGCCTGATCCTTCCCTTAAACTCCCTTCTTTGTAGGAAAACCTTCGCATTTGCGACCTGTTCCGATTCAGGGAAGATCAAAGTTAGCGAATATACTTATTCCATTCCTATGGATGGAACAAGTATATTCGCTAACTTTGATCTTCCCTGCAGATTTACAACATATACTGGCGATAGTATAAATATGAAAATGAAAAAAGAATAAAAAGTTTAGTAGAAATGAATGGTATAAGGCCTTCTTCCAGTCCAAAGGTCCAAATAACCAGTAGAGGAAACTTTAGAAACTCTTTCTATGCCGATAAATAAAGTATGACTTCGTGTAATAGTCAAGAATGTATTCCGGGAAACTGTTGTTGATCATTCTTTCACCCTTTTGTGTACACTCTAGAGGCCGGATTCATCAATGACTTACAGCCATTTAACGGAGAAATTACAACCGGAATTCCTGATAACGCTGAGATTTCACCATATTACTTGTTGATAACACGCGTTTTTTTCAGGAATTTCGGCTGTAAAATGTCTGTTAAATTGCAGTCGTCGATGAATACAACCCCAGGTCGGGAACAATCTAGCCCTTTCGTTCATCGTTTTGTTATGCTTAAGGCAGAAGCTAGAAATGGTCATGAAACTCGTCTTCAAGATCTAAACTACATATTCTTTTTAATGCCTTCTAATTAATTTTTTAGTTGAATGCGTGGAATAGACTTTTTAGCTCGAAAAACATAGATCCAAACGTATTTCCACAACAGAGGTGATAAACAGTCATGCTTTTCGAAACGACAAAGCTCTTATTATCGTCAGGCTTTAACTGCAGGTAATTACAGTGTTTGATAAACTTACAACCGGAAAAACCTGAGTTGTCCACCGTAGTTTCGGAGTGAAATTCAGGGAAATCGTTACAGGACCGAGTTGCCTATCCTGCTAATCAGTCGCTGCAGCTAGTGATATTTGCTTGCATGCTTCTCCGGCGTAAATATGGTCGGGGAGGGGGGGGGGGGGGGGAGGGAACCTTCTGATTGGCAGAAAATCCCATAGAGCGTCGTTAATGTCCCTCATCTCTGACTCCAACGTATAGAGCCTGTAGTAAGGGTGTTCCATGCTAATAAAAGCCAGTTTGAGTCGCGCGGTTGTGGGCGTTGCACACCGGACAACTCGGACGGGTTTTTTTTCGGTTGTAAGTGTATCGGCGAGTGGTAATTACTAGAATCTTCTCATCTGAAAGTCACCGGAGAATAAGTTACCAATGCTAGAGGGAAGAATCCTGGAATCAACAGGTGGGACCCATTTCAAAAACAAATTCAAAAACAACAACGGAGCACTGCATTGATCGCTTACGGCAGATCACCTGGGGCGGGATTCAACGACTTACGTAACTCTAACGGAGAATTGTAAGCGAAAAGCTTAGATAACGCGGCTTATCAAGCGATATGGTGAGCTATAAGCCGCGTTATCTGAGCTTTTCGCTTACAATTCTCCGTTAAAGTTATGTAAGTCGTTGGTAAATCCGACCCTTGGGCTTTTACTCAAACGTTTGGTGGTTTCTATAAGGGGAGTCACCTACTCTGAGAACCATTAAGAAGCCAGGTACCGCAGAAAGTCCCGACAATCCAAAGTCGACACGATATTTGAACAAATTCCTCGCTGCACGAGTTATCGGAGTTCACAAGTGCCCCAGCAAACACTCCGAAGGGTAATGGGGCCCTGTTTGGGTATGTGTCATCTGAAAACGTCTGTTCGGACACCTCGTTCCTTCGTCAGCAGCCATTTTCAACGGGGCGAGCGATCGATATCCATGTGGAATCCCTATTCTAGCCGGCAATTACCGTCGAGTCCATGGGGCGTTTTCTCGCCGGGAATCATTTCCGAAGAGAATACCCAGCGAAGACAACAGTAAGGCTGGGTGAATCCGTCCTCGTGACGACGACGAAATCAATGGGGGGGGGGGGGGGCGTCGTGCTGATAAAAGTGAATGACGATCTAAACACATATGAAACAGCACGACCACCACACCGATAAGAGCAATGAGTCAGAAGTCGGAGCACGACGAAACACAGAATGACACCATCGCTGAAACTCCTAATGGAATCTACGTGACCAGAGAACAGAACAGAACTGCATGGCCGTAGAAAAGTGAAAAATCAGGGTTGAAAAGGGTAAAACACGTACGAGGCCTGCTATTGTAGATAGTTCAGAGGGTCCGCTAGGCGGCTCGCTAAGAAGGATAGGCCTTTAGTACTAATAGCAGCGAAAAACAATGGAACAGCGGCTGGAGGGGGCGCTGCCGGCTCGGTTGTCGTCGCGAGGTGCATTTGCGCGTAGGGCCCGGCAGGCCAGCGCGTGCGACCTCCCTCGACGACGACAACACCGGTGGCGACAACCCAGCGCTCCAGACTCATCTGCTCCATCCAGTAGTCAGCGAGAGGAGGCAGGGGGCAGTTGTGCTAATTCAGCACTTACTGTAGACGAAGCCGGACGGAGTTGCAACTTTTTCGACGACAGACACTACACGTTGCCCTCAGCTGCCGTGCCGCGACCGCGTCGCGTGGCAGTGTAGCAGCATTGTCACGCTGTAGCCACCATCCTCACATTATTCACGAGCAGTGTGCTATTCTCAACACCTGCAACAGATTTCTAAAGGTAGCGAAGAGTCTCCCCGAAAGTGTAAAGGCTCTTGGACGGCACTCGACAAGCGAGGAGTTGACGAGCTACGGCTGCGCTCCACCGACTCGGACCTCGGACCAACGGAGAGTGGTTGTTGTCCGTTTTTTTTTCTGCTCTTCATTCGTTCCTTGGGCGCGTGTAGCGCAGTCTGAGGAGGCGCCGGCTGTCGCGTGTACCAGGTTCCTGGTTCGGATTCCCCGCCCAGGCCAACCAAGCCTTCCATCCCTCCGAGGTAAGTGAATTGGTACCAGACTTGTCTGGGAAGGATAAGATGCTGACTTGTTCCTTGGCTGGCCACCACGAACCATTGCATGGCTAAATACGCATTCAAATCGCCTCCACGACTTCCGGTAGAAGTAGAATCCGCTGGCGCATCCCAGAAGGGATTGAGTAACGCCGTCCTTTATCCTTTCTCCATTCGTTCCTTGGACGCGTGGTAGCGCAGCAGAAGCCAGCTGTCGCGTGCACTGCGTTGATGGTTCGGGTGCCGCCCAGGTCAATCAAGTCCTCCATCACTTCAGAGTCAATGAATTGGTACTGTACTTGTCTGGGAAGGATAAAAGCCTAGCTTGTCTGTCGGCTGGCCTCCACAAGTCATTGTGTAGGCCAAGTAAATGATAAGGATAAAGTACGGTGTTGTTCAATCCCTTTGCGGGATGCGCCATGCATTCTGTTTCTGCACGACGTCGTGGTAGTGAATTGAGTGCTTATTTAGCCTACTTAATGACTTGCGGTGGTCAATAGATGAACAAGTCAGTGTTTCATCCTTCCCAGATAGGTCCAATACCGGTTCACCGACCCCGGAGGGGTGGAAGGCTCACGTTTTCAAAGAGGCGTATTTTACTAAGTACTCTAAAGTAATCCCAAAAAAAAGATGACCGATATCTCCGAAAGGTTTAATAGCTTGCTCCTTGCTCTTGTTTTATACAATTTTTGCTTCAAAACGGACGCTTTTTGAGTGAAATTGGACACTATCCTTAGGCAGCTTGTCGGCCGTAAATAACGAAGAAGACTAACTGAACATCTTCGAAATCAAAAGCAGGCGCATTCTAGACTAAACTAAAGACTCACAATGACGAGTAGATTGATTGAATTTGTTGACCAAGGGGAATGTAATATGACTTCCTTCGATTTTTTAATTCACCGCCCCAATTCACCCAAGGTAAGCTCTCTGTTTTAAATTTTGTAAGAAATTATTTTTTTTGAAAGCCGAAATAACTGTTTAGGGGTTCTTTTAAGGTGCAGAAAGGCAACATTTTTTTTAGCGTATTAAAGGAAGAGATCATGCCATGCACTCGCCTAGCTCTTTGCGATTTTCATTTGATTACTAGGAAAAATTGTATCTCCGTAGACTTATACACATGTCAACAATACAACAAAAATAGTTGTAGAAAACAGACAAATTTTCACTTTGCTGCTTCAAGTAAGCAACAACTACACTAACAATCAAACGAAAATCGCGACGAGCTAGACGAACGCATGGCGCGTTCTCTCCTTTTAACACGTTCGAATTACGCATTCTTTCCTTTTAACAAGTTTCTGATTTTTTGCACTTTAAAGTAAATTAGGGGCGCGTGTAGCGCAGTCGGAGGAGGCGCGACTGTCGCGTGCACCCGATACCAGGTTCCTGGTTCGGATTTCCCGCCCATGCCAACCAAGCCTTCCATCCCTCCGGGGTCGGTGAATTGGTACCAGGCTCGTCTGGGAAGGATAGAGCGCTGACTTGTTCATCGGCTGGCCACCGCAAGCCATTGTATGGCCAAATACGCATTCATGTCGCCTCCACGACATCCCGTAGAAGTAGAATGCGCTGGCGCATCCCAGAAGGGATTGAGTAACGCCGTACTTTATCCTTTATCCTTTTATTAAAGTAAATTGAAAATAATTATTTCCTTAAAAGTAAAAATCATACAAAATTGGAAAAAGTGTGTTCATTTATCAGGGAAGGTGATTCAAGGATTTCAAAAAAAAAAACCATATCAAATTCTCTTTGAAAGAAAAAGTATTCTAGCCGTCTCAGAGAGTCCTTAGTTTAATTCTAAGGAAGCTCGGGCTTTGCTTGTGTACGCGTGGTTGTCTATATATTGAATAAAATATAAAAAATGGCTAGACCGCTGACAAGAACCGGGACATATTATTGGCTAAAATGGAGGGCACCCCTGTGGTCTCGAAACGATTGTCTGAGTCTGCAGAGAAAAGTCGTCCAAATGGCAGGTCTACTCGTCCCTGCCGTGGAACTCTGGACAGGAGCGAGGAAGTAGACGCGTTGAATCATTGCACAATAGCAACAAAGAGTGAGTGTGCATCTGAGTCCACGAAGCGGTCTACCTCTAGAAGGCAGGAAGCCGGCTCATGCAGAACGGGTTCCTCTGAGAAGCCGAAACATCGTCGTCGTGCCTCCGGCGCAAAACAGCGCCGCTGGCGGTGGCTGTTCGTAACATTCTGGCCAAGCCGAAGGTCTAGTTCGACGAGGCCGGATCTGTTGTCGTCGCAGTGGCCGGCCGGATGAAATGAGCAAGTTGAGTGTTTTCAACATCCGATGACTAGGCAGGCATGCAGGCTGCTTTCGGATGCAAAACCCGGACGAAGTGCGCTGGCTTCACTCCAGCGGAATGACCGACTCTCCAAGGAGACGTGTAGAACGGAGGTGCATGGGACTGCGAGTCTCCTAGGTTACACTTTTTCGGGTAACAACGGTCTGCACTTTTCATTCGTGCAGTCGTTAAAGGAGCTAGACTCACAAAGATCGCCGTTAGTAGGATCAGATGGTATGCGCCGCGCACTCTACTTCTACATGGTATTGTGAATGGACTTTGAGTGGGTGTTGATCCTGCAAAACGAAGGACCATCAGTTGCTGGAGGTTTTGAGGTTGGATTTTTGCGGTAGAAGTTCCAATAAAGAAGAGGGTGGTTATCTGATATTCCGACTCCGTGAACTTGTTGGAAGCGATGCGAGATCAGCTCCTGCTACCAAATCACGTCACCTACCGCTGACACCATTTATTTACTATTGCTACCCGCTTAAATTTTGACTCCGAGATGGAACACGGGATGTGAGCCAATTCGGTGGTCGGTTGCACCTGAACCTCCTTTTTCGCTGTTCAGCGGCCGTTATAGAGGTTATCCGCTGTCATATGAACGCTCGAATCTGCCATCTGTGAAATCTGCGTTCGAATTGCCCACTCCACTTCGAATTGACGGGAATTGAACTTTGGTAATTTGTCTGTATACTTGAAATTTAGGTAAGTTGTAAAACTGTTACTTAAAAAATAAAAGTTTGTTCAGAAGGATAGCCAGGGTATCATACAGTTTATATATTTGTGTTAATAACATGTTTTGTTCATTTAAAACTGTAAAATTTAGTTGTTAGTACATCATTAAAATACGATATTATATTTTTCTATATTGTACTAACAACTAACTTGATTAGTTACCTTCTTCACTGGAGAGCCTCGGGGTAATTAATTATAAACATGTTTTGTATGAAGGTAGAGGCGAAACGAGACATGTTTGTTAACGTTGTCTTTGGTCACTGTTGTGGTTAGGATAAAAAAGGACAAAGGACGACGTTATTCAATCCCCTTTGGGATGCGCCACGCATTCTACTTCTACGGAATGTCGTGGAGGCGAGTTGAATGCGTATTTGGCCATACAATGACTTGCGGTGGCCAGCCGATCAACAAGTCAGCGCTTTATCCTTCCCAGACAGGTCTGGTGGTAATTCACCGACTACGGAGGGATGGAAAGCTTGGTTGGCCTGGGCGGGAAATCCGTACCAGGAACCTGGTATCGGGTGCAGGCGACAGCTGGCGCCTCCTCCGACTGCGCTCCACGCTCCTCACTGTTGTGGTTGCTGCTATTATTGTCATTTCTGTTACGATTTTTGTAGAATTATATTTTGTGCTGTTGCTGTTGGAATTTGAGTTTTCTTTATTTATAGATTTATATATTAGGTTGTAACGAATTAAATGGCACTGGCTCGCGCCATTTTTTGGCGCGTCTTTACGCGTTTGATCAAGAACAAACCGTAACATGTGGCATATCATTTAGAAGCGCAAACTTTGCTCTACCGGCGAGCACCAAATTTTCTATGTAAAAGTGGGAAAACTTTAGAGTTTTATTGACTTTTTGCAGATGGAGAAAAGGGTAATCCGAGGCATTTACTTGTATGAATTCAATCTGGGCACTACAGCTAAGGAGGCGGACGAGGAGATCAACGCCGCATTCGGTCAAGGATGTTCCACAATTCGGACGGCGTATTGTTGGCACAGAAGTTCCGGAATGGAGATGAGAGCTTGGAAGAACATGAAGGTCGTGGGAGGCATAGTGATGTTGATGAGGACAAGCTGAGAGGTGTAGTAGAGGAGGATCCACACAAAGGTACCAGGGGGATAGCGAAGGTTCTTGGCGTCAGTCACAACACAGCTGCCCGGCATCTGAAGGAAATTGGAAAGACCAAAAAGCTGGAAAGATGGGTGCCTCACGAGCTGTCTGAGGAGCAAAGAAACCGACGATATGAGATCTCGTCCGCACTGCTTCTACGGAACGAAACGGACCCATTCCTTGATCGCATCGTAACCTGTGACGAGAAATGGATGATGTACGACAACAGGCGACGATCGGCACAGTGGGTGGACAGCGATGAGAGCCCCAAGGTTTTTGCGAAGCCGGAATTGCACCAAAAGAGAGTAATGGTGACAGTATGGTGGTGTTCGCTGGGAATTATTCACCACAGCTTCCTCCCTCCCGGTGAATCCATCACGGCAGAGAAGTACTGCATTGATAATGAAGAAATGATGAAAAAGTTGAAGGATATCCGGCCGGCATAGGTAAACCGAAGGCCAGTTCTCCTTCTGCACGACAATGCTCGCCCCCATGTAGCACGAATGACGTTGCAGAAATTGAATGAGCTGAGCATTGAAACTCTACCACATCCTCCGTTTTCTCCCGACCTCTCCCCAACAGACTACCATTTCTTCAAGCATCTTGGCGACTTCTTGGTAGGGAAAATATCGAATACCAACAGGATGCCGAAAGTGCCTTCGAAGATTTCGTCAATTCCAGAACTTCTGATTTTTATGCTACTGGGATAAAAAAGCTTGTGTCACGTTTGCAAAGATGTGTAGAATCAGAGGGTTTTTGTTTCGATTAATAAACTTGCCTACAAGCCGAGATATTAACTGTTTAAATTTACAGTGGTTCAGTGCCATTTATTTCGTTACAACCTAATAGATAGGTAGATAGATAGATAGATATGGACTTATATTTATAGATTTTTCAGATTTATAGATTTTTGAAATTTAAACCTAATTCTATTGAACCAGCAACCTCTCCTTTCCAGGCGGGATACTAGTCCATTACACTAGCAGCGCTACGTGACTGCATTTTGCTTAATCAGCTCCACACTGATCTCATCTCAGCAGCCAGTTCATCCCGAATACACAGGAGTGCTGATAGGTGACGGAGGCCTCGTGAATGCTGCGCCAGGTCAAGTAGCGTTGCAGATGAAATGGGCCATCATCCTGCCCGGAAAGGAGAGAGTATCGAGGTTCGAGTCTCACTTGGGGCAACAGTTTTAATCGCATCTAAATGTTCACCTAACAATAATAGGAAGTCTCTACGTAAAGGCGAAACGATGAGTTGTAGGTGTAAAAACTGCTTGTTGGACAAAACCTCCGTCTCGAATCTTGTTCGGTCAAGGTTAAGCAGTTCTGGTATGGCCGGGGCCAGCTTCTATTCAGGGTGCGGAGACGAACTCCTTCTCCCCATCAGTTCTTGTTGATTCCAACTGGAATGCGCCATGCTCTCGACCCCTGGCTGGTCTAGCAAAAGAGCGGCGGTTTAGTAGCTTTTAAGCTATGCTTGGCCTAAATGGTTCTCTATGATTACATTGCACAAGCAGCGGAGCACACAAAGGGAAACGAAGCAAAAAATGAAATGAACTTTACTACACGACAGCCGTCCAACCAATTGGCTGCTCGGCTATTCTGGAATGATACTAACAAAGTTCTGAAGTCATCAAAAGCGTGCACATCGATCGCTTCATGCAATCTGGTGCGACTGCTGGCAGTGCTTTGTGGGTTGGTAAACATCGTTTGGAACGCATTCAGACGCACATAAGCACCGGAGAAGTTTAATGGTTATACCCTGAATTTCCGGATGCCTGATTGCTCTGGACGTCTGCTTCAAAATGGAAGGATCCGTGGCGAAAGAGGAATATTTCTGGCGGAATGAATCGGAAAGAAATGTGGACATCTTTAATGAGAACGAGGAGCTGAAGTAAAATTAGTATCAAAAACAATTTTTGAGATTGAATTACCTCTTCCAAGGCTACGGATCACCTGTATCACGCCTGCATCACCTGTCGTCCCGTTGATCATCGACGTGCTCGCGTGGGCGCCAGCAGCGTCTCCATTCGTTCCTGTCGCGTGCCAGAGTGGTCCAATGGATCCACCTCGCTCGAGAGACACGAAGAGCGTCATATCGGTCGTTCACGGGTTTTATGAAGAAGTCCGACCAACGCGTTGGTGGGCGTCCCGGTGTTCTCTTGACATTCCGCGGAACCCAGTCGGTGATGGCTCTCGTCCAGCGGGTGTCTGCGAATCGCATTACGTGGCCGGCCCACCTAATTTTCAACAACTTCGCCCACGAAAGCGTCTCTGATCTTCGAACGTCGGCGAAGCTCGGAACTCCGGAGGCCTTCTCTCACTTGCGTGAGTCGTGTCACTCCGAGCATCGTCCTCTCGATTCCACGCTGCGCGACGCTGATCTCGTGTTCATCCTGCTTTCCTATAGCCCAGGTCTCTGAGGCGTATGTTAGGGCAGGAAGAACAGTGGAGTCGAATAGGTGGGCACGGAGTCGGACGTTCTTCGTCTTCTTCACGACTTCTTCGACGCGGAATCCAGTCGGTGATGGTTCTCGTCCAGCGGGTGTCTGCGAATCTCATTACGTGACCGACCCACCTAATTTTCGACAACTTGACCCACGCGACAGCGTCTCTGATCTTCGAACGTCGGCAAAGCTCGGAACTCCGGATAATGGAGATAAAGCAAGGTTGAGTGGGTATGGACTCAGATCGATGAATAGTAAAGGATGACGTTGATCAATCCCTGTCTGGGACGCGCCACGCATTCTACTCATACGAGATGCTGTAGAGACATATTGAATGCAAACACTTGTGGCGATGGACAGTTCAGTGCTTCATCCATCAAGGCGAGACTAGTACAATTCACCGACTCAGAGGAATTGAAGCATTGATTTGCCTGTGCGGGAAATACGAACCTGGAATCAGATGGTAGCTACAGCCAGCACGTCCTCCAACTGCACTGCGAAGCCTCTCCGTCAACCCGACTAGGTAGTTGCGAAAACTGCTTATTTAATGGTAGTTATTATGGAAATAAAAAGACACCTTATTGCAATGAAGGGGGGGGGACGGTCAGGAGGTACACCCGCCCCCTACTGGGGGGGGGGGGGTGTGCAATCTTCTTCTCATCCCCCTTCTCACCCACCCCCAACTCCCTAGGCTTCACCGAGAGTTTAATGGCTGCCTTACGAAACCTTTGACACGCAAAACAAATGTTTTCCGTCCTCAGAACTGCGGCTGTACCATCTGACGCCACGGACCCAAGCAGGAGCGGGTGTACGTCCTGTCGCGCTGCAGAGTGAAGGGGTTCACCTGATCACTCGTTTCAGTCGTCGTCGGTTGAGGAGTCACTTGGGCGAGCGCAGACAACGTCTCTGCTCCTCCTTGTCGCGTGCCAAAGTGGTTCAGTGGATCCTCATCGCTCAAGGACACGAAGTCTATCGAATTATTCGTTCAGCATTTTCACGAAGAAAGCCGACCAACGTGTTAATAGGAGACCTTGCGTTTTTTCGATATCCCGTGGAATCAAGTCGTATACTGCATTGTCCAGCAGGTGTCAGCGAAACGTATTGGTCGGCCCATCTAATTTTTTACGACTTGAACGACTTGATCCTTTCAGCAGCATCTCAGATTCACGATAAGTTATGAGATTCCACAGAAACCAGATGCAATGGAAGGGAAGGGAAGAAAGGCGAAGAAAATTCAATATGACGAACGGGGAGAGCAGAAGTAAACCTCTATCCGTTTAGAAGAGAACATGAACACTAGTGCGCTCTCGCCGTAAAATTCCGGGTAAACTACTCTTCTTCATCCTGTGGATCGATCTACTCATTCAGATTAATGGCACTGCGAGGCATTTGCTTATCGAAAAAGGCGGCCATAATAGAGGATGTTCTTCAGAATGCATTACGCCGACGATCGATGTGCTCTAGCAAGATTAACAGCCGCGTGTGAAATCGAATTACTCTCACACAAGTGCGACGAGAACTCAAAATCAAACACGCTCGAGAATACACGCGGCGGGATGTCAACATGATGAGCAGCTGGCCGGCGGCCACGATTATCACCCAACTGTCTTGAACGTTCAGGCTAACCACTGTTCCATCGAGGACGGCGGTAATTGAATTGAATTGGCGTCAGAATAGCTCCTACATCAAAAGAGTGGCAACGCATGGCAGAGGCTACCATACCTCACGGTACGATTGGAATATGACATAACCGCTCGCAAATAGTTGTAGAATTGAAATATGGGGCCGTGGTAGCGCAGTCGGAAGAGGGCTGGTCTGGCCATCACATGCACTCCGATTAAAGGCTCTTGGTTCGAATTTCCCTCCTGGCCAACCAAGTCTTCCTTCCCTCTGGGGACGATAAATTAGCGCCAGAATTGTTTGGGAAGGAGACGTCACTGATATGAACAACGGCTGGCCACCAGAGTCACAGCATAGGCCGTATACGTACTCAACCGCTCTCCACGACATCCCGTAGAAGTAGAATGCGTGGCGCATACCGCAAAAGGTTTGACAAACGCCGACCTTTCCTCTATCCTCTACTAAAATCTGGTTTGTGTTTGGTCATGATAGGCTAAAGAAAGTAGGATTTTTGCTTGATTTTTTGTACTATTCTATTTTATTCTAAAGGTCGTGGAGGCGAGTTGAATGCGTATTTGGTCATACAATGACTTGCGGTGGCCAGCCGATGAACAAGTCAGCGCTTTATCCTTGCCAGACAAGTCTGGTACCAATTTACCGACACCGGGGGGGGGGGGGGGGATGGAAGGCTTGGTTGGCCTGGGCGGGAAATCCGAACCAGGAACCTGGTATCGGGTGCAGGCGACAGCCAGCGCCTTCTCCGACTGCGCTCCACGCGCTCAAAGACATTATTGAGTACTAGTATTAAGTAGTACATTGAAGTAGTAGTTGCGGCGCGTGTAGCGCAGTTAAAGAAGGTGCCGGCTGTCGCCTGCACCCGATACCAGGTCCTGATTCGGATCTTTCGCTCAGGCCAGCCACGCCTTCCACCGTCCCCCCCCCCCTCCTGGGGTCGGTGAATTGACACGAGACTTGTCTGGGAGTGATGAACACTGACTTGTTCTTCTGGGGCCGCAGCAAATCATTGCATGGGCCAAATACGCATTCAAACCTCCTTCAGGACATTACGTAGTGGTAGAAAACGTGGCACATCCCAAAAGGGATTGAGTAACGCAGCCCTTTATCCTTATTCCTTAGTATTACTCTTTATTAGGTAGTAGTGATTAAATAATAGTGGTAATAATAATAATAATAATAATAATAACTCCTAAAATGCAATCGATGCCAACGTACAATATCGCTCACGTCGCACAGTCAAAATTGCGATTTGCGACGGAAAAATACCGTCGCAAATCGTCGCATGTCATAAACCCTTCAGTTTTAGGCTTTCTGAAAAAATGTTGGCACCATGCGATTCATCTCTTCGAGATCTACACAAACATAAATACAACTTTACCAGAACTCCCATATTTTCGCCGCAGGTGGCCCAAAAAGTGACTGGAGGAGGGTTTTGCGATTAGAGCAGCTTATTTCTCAGGACATGCGTGCTTTGAATATCTCAAGCATGGCGTACTTTGCCAGTGCTCTGTCATGCCAGGAATGCTCGAGAGTGCGCCGTTCACAATGCATACAGAATCGAAGCTATCAATCGAGTGGGCGAACGCATGTCCACTGCGCTTCTCTCTTCTCTTACTGGGAATGCGAAGTCTTCAAGACTATTTCGAACCGTCTAAAGAATGTTACTCGAAACTTCCAGCCTCCCTACTCAGGAATTTCTCTAAGGGTGTCCAGGTGGCCTTTGGAGTGCGCCATAAACAATGCATATAGAATCGAACCTTTCAATCGACAGCTTGTAGAGTGAGTGCTTGGGGAGTTTTATCAGAAGTTTTCAGCCGTTCTACTCAGGAATTGCTGTACTCTGCTTGGAGACTTGAGAGTACGCCGTGGACAATGCATAGAATCGAAGCTATCAATCGAGTGGGGCGACCGCTCGCAAATACACGCGCGGGCGAGTTCGTGGCGCAAAATCTTTATGAAGTTCATGTCTTTTCGACTGCAACTCAAGGACTTTGTAGAAAGCACAAGTTTCTTGATGTGCTCTAAAGCACAACGGTGTAACTCGTGAATTTACTAAGTTACAGCTCTGCGAAAGTACAGGTGAGGCTTGTGTAACGCATTTCTTCCGTTTTCGGCTTACCACTGCGGAAAGACGCGGCGAACTCACGGCCTTAAAAGCTCCCGAATGCGGGAGCTTTTAAGGCTGTATGACATCAGGGGTGGTGTACCTTACTACATGTAGTCAATGCGAGATGAGTATATAGGGGAGCAGGGCAGACCGCTTTGCACCAGGGTTAAGGAGCACTTGGATGGGCTAAGAAGGTCTATTGTGTCTACTCCGTTGGGAGAGCATAGCGTCCGGAGCCACGATGGCGCAATGGTTGAGGTGGCGGTCACGATGTTGGCACGCGAGCGCGACGTCACGGCACGCAGAACTCTCGAGGCGTTTTGGATCGTGGCCAGAAATCCAAAATTAACCGCAGTGTGCATCGCGGTGACGCAAGAGAAACCCATCCGAGTTAGCCCACCTCCAGTTACGGGTGACTGGTGGATCACTTCGACCCCACTACTAAGGTTAGCGTTACTATGCTCTACGACATTGCTTCCTGACTCCTTGTCGCCTTCGGAGTTCACTCCTGTAGGATGAAATGGCGTTTGGGCGAGTAGTTTTTTGGAATGAACTCGACTTTTCCAGGCTTTGACGAAGGCGACATCGCCGAAGCGATGGATAAGCCCAATAAAAGGTCGATACCAATCATGGTCTACAGTTGAGAGCAACTTACGGAATATCTGTGCGAACAATGCCAAGATTTATGAAACGTCGGAGTGAGCGGTGTTGTAGTGACTCTGGGAAGATCAGGATGAGCAACTGCGTTTGTAGCAGCGTGTGGGTGCTTCCCGTTTAATTACCCAAATTTGAGGTAATTTGGGAGGTAGCTGTGGAGCAGAGATTGAAGGAGGCGTCCTCCGCAAGAAGGATAGAGCACGCAAGTTCGAACGCGCTGAACAGCTCGAAGAAGGCACAAATATTAAGAGCTTAAGCAGACGATAACATTAGCTCTCTCTTCTCGAAGGCTTCAACAAAAAATGTTTGCGTGAAAGCTGTGGCCAAACGAATCTTTCGAATTCTTTCATTATTTTTTGAATTAACAATTTGAAATCACAATTTTGATAGTTTCTTATTTATTGCTTTACGATATTAGCAATTATTCGTTCTCCACGCTGAGGAAAGAAAGCTGACAACAAGCATGAATGGACAGGTTGGCTGTCTGCCGGTTTCCCTACAGGAATTTCTGGCGTCTGCGAATCGAGATACGTGACGCAGTAGAAGACATTCTGGACAGCTTCGCAGTGCTAAACAACATAAGAGGGTCAGTAGCAACGAACGCTAATGGTAGGTGAGGTAGCCCAAGGAGCAAATGATGGAGCTTGATATTCTATGAATTGATCAGTCAAACTCTCTCCTGGAGAAGGTGCACAGTGTTTTCCGGGGAAAGCTACTGCTACCCAGAAGTGTGTATGCATGAATTACACTTTAGGAGCTCAACACTATCTGCCGAAGACAGATGTTGTGCACATGTGAAACCATTTGCTCTTCTTTCGTCATGTAATCGCTAATCGTAAGCATTACTACGCATGAAAGTCCATTTGTAACCCGAACAGAACGCCTAAACAGAGATCTTGAATCTGAATCATCTGAAATTGAAGACAGTGGTTGGCAGTCTGAACGACTTCGTTAAGCAAATAATGCTTGGGAAATACCATGACGAGGAACTGATGATTTCAGGCGATGGTATTCATAATTTTCTGAATACACCCCCTACACTATTAATGCCTAATGAGTTTAATGAGTTAATGAGTTGTTTCATAAATATGGGCGGGTGTAGCGCAGTCGGAGGAGGCGCGGCTGTCGTCTGCACCCGATACCAGGTTCCTGGTTCGGATTTCCCGCCCAGGCCAACCAAGCCTTCCATCCCTCCGGGGTCGGTGAATTGGTACCAGACTTGTCTGGGAAGGATAGAGCGCTGACTTGTTCATCGGCTGGCCACCGCAAGTCATTCAAATCACCTCCACGACATCCCGTAGAAGTAGAATGCGTGGCACATGTCAAAAGGGATTGAGTAACACCGTCTTCATTCTTTATTCTTTTTTATTTTATCCTTTCATAAACATCAGCTCTTAGTCATACGATTAATAAAAAGGTGCATTCTAGATGTTAAGCATGAAGAAGGATATAAGACAGCGTTAATCAATCTCTTTTAGGATGCGCTACATATTCTACTTTTACAGGATGTCGTGAAGGCGACTTACAAGGAAAGGATACTAGGTGACCATGGGTCTTTCAGATGAGACGTATATCACTTTATGCGGCTTCGAACGCTGATTCCAAATATGTGTTCCGTTTCTGCTGTGGGCATCGGTGAACAGAGTTATGGACCATTTTCCTAGCAGGCTCCTTTGCCGTTTAGGTTCACGTAGAGCGGGCCAGTCATAAGAGAGTAGTAGGGTTGAAATTGCGCTGCCGGCCGAGCAATGGTGGCGCAGGGGATAGAGGGGCGGCTTGCTGAGACGGAATGGTTTATGGTTCGACTCCCCTGTGGTGTTGCATTGTTGCACTTCCTAAAAACGATCTGCAACCAAAGCTCTCTATGTCAAATGCGAAGTTTGGGGAAATCGATTACCATGATCCCACCACCCATACTTACAAGTGAGTGATCAGTGCCTTAAATAACTCCCTTGGGCGAATTTTTTTTTCGGCGCACGGGGTCGGCAAGGATAATACTGCCGACATATCTTCCAAACTATGTTCTCACCAGCTGTTGTGTTGGCGTGCCTCCTGGAGGAGCTCGGTCCTTCCGATACTTCACGCGTTCCTACAAAGCAAGAGAAGAAGATAGCCAGCAGTTTCGCGTCCATCCAACGAGATGTGCAATGTTGGAGCATCGAGGTAGAGGATGAAGAAGGTATCAGAATGGAATCAGAAGAGGAGGATCCGACATGGTCAGTGGAGAAAGATGATGAGGAGAACACTAGCCGGCAGCGTGGATCTTTTCGTTTCGGTGAAGTGGAAGCCATTCAAGGATCACGAAACCATGCCATCAGTTTTTGTAGATCCAACTAGAGTGAAAGTGATGAACATTCCGGTAGGAACAACATCACAAATACAACCATGCATTTCTACTTGCCTTTCAGAAGCATGTATAAACGCTTCATCTCTCATGTATTGACACACGGTATAAAGTTCTTACTTCACTCCTGCGACTAAATTCTTCGAATTCTATCGCTGACTTACACTCAATTTTCTGCCCCAAGATTCAGCACTTTTCTCACGTGTTCATGGTACGCTGCAGGATACCTGCACAGTCACCCCGGGACGTATGATACACCAATTCAATATTGTTTCCCTACTGACATCGTAGAGCACTGCTCTTACAGCGGCTACACTGATGTATTTTTTATCCGCTGCGGTCATTGCCAACAGCCGTTATGTTTTGAACATTTCGTAGTGTTATTTTACAGTTGCTAGTGCAACGCATTGCTTGTCTTTTCGCCGTTTTTTTTAGCAACTATTCATGATAAATTGCATCTTCGTGCCAGTATGAAGTTGTCACTATGAAGACGAGTTCTTTCTGGAGACCCTTCCCGTTGCGATTTGACATAGAAAGCTTTGCTTGATCGTGGCAGATCTTTTTAGGAAATGCAAAGGTCCTGCACCACAGGGGAGTCGAACCATAAATCACCCGCCCCACCACGCTCCTCCACCTCTACGCCACCACTGCTCGGCTGCTGCGAAGTTTCAACCCCACTTGAGTTCGCTCTCTTGTGACTAGCCCGCTCTGCGTGGACCTAGAGGGGAGGGGGGGGGGGGGGAGCAGAGGAGTCTGCTATGAAAATGGACCATAACTCCGTTCACAGATGAGCACAGCAGAAACGAAACACATATTTGGAATCTGCGTTCGAAGTCGCGTCCAGCGATATACGTCTCATCTCAAAGTTCCATGGTCACCTAGTATCCTTCCCTTGTTAGATTCGCCAATACACGGCTAATACAATGATTTGCGGTGGTCAACCGATGTCAGTGTTCAACCTTTCCCAGATTTGGTACCGTTTCAGTGACCGCAAAATATAAGTGGAAGGCTTGGTCGGCCTGAGCGGGAAATTCGAACCAGGAACGTGGTATCTTGTGCACACAACAACCGGTGCCTCCACCGACTGCGCTACATGATCATAAGCTTCCATCGCCTCCATGATACCCTGTAAAGTGCGTGTACGTCCCAAACAGGATTAACCATTGACTAACAGGATTGGTTTCCATTCATTACGCTTAAATTTCTTGTGCGACTGCGCTACCATGCGCATTTTTTGAATATGTGTCCCATGAAAACTTACAGGACTTCCCGCACAATCGAATAATAATAATTCCTTGAACTTAACAGTTACATGATGACATCAGCACCCTATCATCTCAATATCGCGGGTGTTACGCTAAATCATACAGCGCTGTTGTAATGGGCTATCATTTTGCACGGAAAGCGGATTGTGCAGCTTCGAGCTCCGCACGACACAGCAATGTTGATGGTAGCATCATCACCTGTATCACCTGTCGTCCCGTTGATCATCGACTTACTCGAGCGGGCGCCAGCAGCGTCGCCATTCGTCCCTGTCGCGTGCCAGAGTGCTCCAATGGATCCTCCTCGCTCGAGGGACGCAAAGAGCGTCATATCGGTCGTTCAGGGCTTTCACGAGGAACTCCGATCACTGCGTTGGTGAGCCTCCTGGTGTTCTCTTGACATCCCGCGGAATTCAGTCGGTGATGGCTCTTGTCCAGCGAGTGTCTGTGAAGCGCATTACGTGGTCGGCCCCCCTAATTTTCGACAACTTGGCCCACGCGACAGTGTCTCTGATCTTCGGACATCGACGAATCTCGGAACTCCGTAGGCCTTCTCTCACTTGCGTGAGTCTTGTCACTCCGAGCATCGTCCTAACATCATGTAGCAAAGAATTGTCTGCATAAAAGCCATCCCATACTTAGAACTGAGATATTAGATTTGCCATGCTTTTTTGTTAGAGGGAAAAGTGCTGACCTCCTCATGATATTAAAAATACTCACTGGTAGGGTTTCTATAAACCCACTCAACTTTTTTGGCACTAGGCTGACAGGAAACATAAGAGGGAAGCTCAGACTATCTTTCGATTGCAAAATCGTGACCCCCAGCAAACCTTTCCACCTACAGAAATTTAAGGGAGTTTAATCGCATTGCCTATCCTTGCATGGTTTCAAGAAGCTGCTTTTACGTGTACAATTAGTGCCTTCAGTTGTATTTATTTGTTTTTGATCAAGTTTGTCTGTTTTTTATTCTAACATTCTATTTTCACGTGTTACCTTAGTCCACATCATGATAAAATAAATAAAAACAAATAAAAACTAGTTTGCAAAAAATATTTAACCGCAGTTGTAAGCTGTCATAACGATGTTTTGTTGCGATCAAAACTTCTAGCGTCAGGCGGGACTCGAACCCGCACCCCCCTCTGACCGGGCGGGAATACTCTACGCATTTGCACCACCGGCGCCGTTTACGCAACATCCACACCAGCTTACAACCTCGATACCAGCCAATTAAGGCTTAATGAAACTGATTTGAATCGTTTCGACTGCAGTTCTCGTCAAGTTGAGCAAATTAACGAAAAGATGAGAAGGTTCAAAATTAATTGTGCAAGTACAGATGTGGTGGTCCAGCCATCTAATAACTCTGTTTCGGGGGGGGGAGGGGGAGGGGGAGGGAGAGGTAAGCTTTTTTCCTCACCCGAATCATACTTCTCTATACTGTGGTTGTAGTTTGTATCTATCCGAGCTTGACATTCTTATTTTGCAGGATGTTAATGAAATCCTCGGAATGTTTGGGAAGAAAATCAGGGCGGACTTTCCTTTCTAGGTTTCCACCAAACTAACTTTTGGTCCCTAAACCATAATTTCTGAAGGACAACCCTAACATACAAAGGATAAGGATAAGGATAAAGGACGGCGTTACTCAATCCTTTCTGGGATGCGTCAGCGCATTCTGCTTCTACGGGATGTCGTGGAGGCGACATGAATGCGTATTTGGCCATACAATGACTTGCGGCGGCCAGCCGATGAACAAGTCAGAGCTTTATCCTTCCCAGACAAGTCTGGTAGCAATTCACCGACCCCGGAGGGATGGAAGGTTTGGTTGGCCTGGGCGGGAAATCCGAACCAGGAACCTGGTATCGTGTGCATACGACAGTCGCGCCTTCTCCGACTGCGCTACACGCGCCCTCAAAGGATATCTAGCCATGTAAAAATCTCCTAACAGAAGAAAACCCAGCAAGGTTAGAGTTTCACATTGAGATGAATCAGGATAGGTTACATAGAAGTACACCACAAAACAAAGGCAACTGGTTACGGACAAGGCACCATAAGATCTTTGTGGGGAAGTGATTCATGCAATGAGGTCTATGCGGATACGCATTACCTATGAACCTGTTTCCAACTGGATTTACAGGCGATCTATCTTCCTTCGCGCTGTAATTGCTTTCAGCAAGAAGTGTTACTCGTCGAGCAACTCTTGTCGCTCTTCTCCATATGTGGACATACAGATAAATTCTATCATGGAAGGTCTAGCTCTAGTCCGTCTGTCCGGCTATGTCTAACTGTCTTCACCTCTATTTGTTATTATTGACCTCTGTTGAAGGTCGTCCGAGAGGCTCACCATCAAGTAAGCACTATCGACCCACAATTATCGATAAAGTGGTCCACGTCATATTTGTTACATCAGACGGTATTCCTTTTGTGTTCATCAAAAATGTTGCTCACTCTACATATTCCTTATTCACTTTCATACCTATACAACAAGTCCCTTTTGTTTTCAAAGGTGCTCAGACAATGGAAGCGTTCTTACGTTACTCCAATACCAAAAGCTAAGCCTTCGTTGGATCCTGCTAACTATAGATACTAATGGTTTAACACCCGATTCTCAGCATGGCTTCACCAAAGGGAGTTCTGCTGCCACTGATATGCTAGAGACCCTTAACGACTGGATACTCACCCTTGATGACAAAAAAAAATGCATTGATGTTATATACCATTTTCAGCTCAAATTCAACGTTTTCGAAATCAAATTCAATGTTCTCGAAATCAAATTCAATGTTCTCGAAAACGAATTCAACGTTTTCGAATCAAATTCAATGTTTTCGAAATCAAATTCAACGTCTCCTTTGCAAGCTGTACGTTTCAATGTTTACTTCTTCTCAAAAAATTCAAACATTCAGAAAAGCTATCCAACGAAAATTAGAAACAACTAGCAACTAAAGCAAGTCAGGCACTTCAGTAGTGAT